>RJWT010050334.1:0-10866 GCA_004365215.1 Cuniculus paca | reverse complement strand
ACACCTCTTCCTTGATATGTACAGGGATGTATGTGTGTGTGTGTGTGTGTGTGTGTGTGTGTGTGTGTGAAAGAGAGAGAGAGAGACAGAGAGACAGAGAGAGAGAGAAAGAGAGAGATCAAGGCGGGAGGAGAGACCAGGGCACAACAGTAGCTTGCTCCTTACATCCTGGCTTTATCTTCACTCTGCAACAGTTCACTCCCCCTTTTCAGTTCTGCATATGAATAGCACCTGCTTTGTTTTTTGCTTCAGGTGGAACTTCTAACATCCCTGCACAAGTGTGTCCTCCACCAATGGTACGTGGCGATAAGTGCACAGACTCAGTCAGGTCAGAGAGAAAGCATGACTGCAGGGTGGTTTGGTTGGTTAGCGGGAAACAGCAAGTTGTTCATTGTTTTGCTGGGGTGGGTTTTATTCTCTTTTGCTTTGTTTGATTATGTTATATCTGGTGGCAGGAGCAGCTATTTCACAGACAGCAAGATACATTATGGCAGCCATTTTGAATTTACTATTGTTTTGTTTTGAAGTCCTTTATTGTATCCGCTGTTTTGTTTTTATTGTTTCTATTCTGTTCTGTTCTGTTTGGTTTTTACTATGTCTGAAGTTATCTGCAGCTATTTTGAAGACAACAAAAGGCATTATAGTAACTATTGTTGATTTTGTAATGTTGTGAAGCCCTGTATCACTTACTCTGGTTTGTTCTGATTGGTTTTATTCTGTTTTATTTTCCTTGGTTTTGTCCTCTTTAAAATTCAAAAAAAAAAAAGGTGCAACAAGAAGAAAGACAATGTGGAGAAAATCCACAAAAGAGTAGCAAATAAAAGGTCAAATCGTGCATCAGAGTCCTCAGCCAGGAGCCAAGGGGCTGGCAGCCAAAGCAGACCTACCACACAGGGTTCTTTGAGGACTCTGGTGCTGAAGCAGCCCAGGTCTCTGGGCCAGCCCTTCCTCTCTGTCCTGCCTCAATGGTCCTGGGAATTTGTGCCAGCTCAAGGGTTGTGAAGGAAAAATTTCCAGTGGTGATCCCTCATAACCTGTATACCGAGTGAATGAATCAGGGAAATATCAATAAGAACATCACTGAAATAGGATTTCTGTTCCTGTTTAGACATAAAATGGTCCATGAGATAAGCTGATAATGCTCCCAAAGTTTAGTAAGGAAAAATTAACTCTTCTTATTATAATTTTTGGATTGGAAAGATGCTATTAGTACTGGCACAAGAAATTGTATAGATGTTAATATTTAGTTCCTGTGTGTGACAAAGCTAATACATTTTGTTGGAATTATGATGATGACAACAATGTAGGTATCATTGTATGGTATTAATTACAAAACTGAGGTCTTACCTGAAGGTCTGGTGGTGTTTCTGGATTTTTAGTTAATTCTTTCAGATCGTTAACTTTGGAATGAAGTTCTTCCAATTTCAATGCTTTGTTTTTAACTTCAGACTAGCAAAATAAAAGGGGAAATGCATCATGATTCAGGAACACTGACATGCTATCCTTGGCATTTCATAATTTTAAGAGCTAACTGTCAAGGTACAAAGTTTAAGCCAGTGTATAAAAGAGTCCGTTTCATTTTTTGGGGGGTGCCATTCTTTATGGATGTGGAAAATATTACATTTAACAGTCACTTGGAATGTGAGGGAGTATGTGGAACTTACTTTCTCCCCACCCTGTTTTATTAGAAAAAAAGATCCTGGAAAAAATTAAACAACAACCAGAAGCCTGGAGTCAGTGGGGATTTCCAGCAGGCTGTCATTTACTCATTAGCAGTGCTCCGACCAGTTCCCACAGCAGTACTGAATTCACTTCAAAGCATCTCGAAGCAAATACACAGCAGGGGAGCCTAACAACTGCAGACAATGTGTAATACACAAGAATCAATTCAAAGAAAAATTTATAGGCAATTCAAAAAGAATTGGAAACAATTGGAAAATTGAGGCATGACTGTTACTTTGTCATTTTTTTAACACACAAAGGATGTCCTCATATGGTAGTCCCTTTCATTAATATCAGATGATTCCACTTAAAGAAACATTATTGAACATCAGCGCATATAAATTTCATCAGTTACTTGAGTCACAAAGAAACATGAAATAAATTGTCTGTCTTAATTTAAAGATAGTATTCTGGTGCTTTGTAGATGCAAACAAATTTCTGGATGCCTTGAATTCAGAAAGCAATTTACTTTACAAGCTAAGATGTGGAACTACCAGGCCTTACCTCCTGAGCTACACTCACACAGCTCTGCTGTGGCAGTGGGGGATGATGGTGCCAGGCACAGGGCACCAACTTTGTCAAGTGCATCACAAAGTTAGTAACCAAAAGACCCACCTCTGGGGGACTGAACCTGGTCACACTGAATGTGGGGCTGAGGGATCCTGGCTTCCTAGATTTATGAGGTCAGCAGTCATAGGCTGGTTTGACAACTGTGTCTCTTCCCTAAAAACTGCTGCAGCATTTTCTGCACTTTCAGCTGTGGCATGATGTCACTGCACACAGGGCTGCAGGCCACACGGTGGCACACCATTCTATAGTGTCCTCATCATCTGTGATACAGATATAACAGATGTCAGTAACTCTGGGGCCTGCATGACAGTGCTGTGTTGAGTAATAACTAGGAATGATAAATTTTGAGGATTTGATACTTTTTTGTTTTTATTTATTTATTTTAAGATGCTGGGAATGGAACCTTGGGTGCTCTAACCACCAAGCAAAACTACCTTGTTATTTACTTACAATTTAACTTGTAATAATGATAGTGCTAACATTTGCTTATAGTACTCCTGAAACTGTAACCATCTGTGATCTGGTATAAACATGACCCAGTGCAGGCCATTAAGAACTGGGCTGTTTATCAGCAGTTTCATCATAACAGTATCAATAAAAACAATGAAAGGCACTGCAGTACTTGTCATTCATTTTGAGTCTGGATAATTTTCTTTTGTTCTGAGTGCCCTTAAAAATTGGAATTAAATTATAAAATCTCTTGAATGTTATATGGGTCAAAAACCACTAGATACTTAGGTGATATAGTGCATTCGCCTGTTTTCAGACCAGTTATTCATTCATTCATCAGTCAAGTTGTGTGTGCCGCGCACAGTGCTGGGCACCTGAGGATACAATGCGAGTCGTCTCTGCTCTCAGCAATGTTACAGTCATTTTGTGAAACATGTATCTCTCCTTGCTCTGCTTCCTCTTATCCTGCTTAATTTTCCAGCACAGCCCAATTACCACTTGACATTTTACATACAACATATATAGTTATGTAAACAATATAAATTTCATAAAGGCAGAGATGTCTGTTTTACTGCTGTATGTTCAGTGTCTAAATGCCACATTCTCATAAGAATGGGGAAAAGTATGCATTTCATGCACTTTTATTTTTCTACTAAAACAAGTAAAAGCTTCCATTAAGACATAGTAAAAAGGCAAGCCTATTCAAAGTTTGAATAAATAGCAAAAGATAGTTTAGAGTTTTGACTACTCCTGTGTGTCTTTGAAAAGAAGGATGAACTTGAAAAAAGACACGATTTTCTCATATTCTAGAGTATGATATCCCCCCAGCTCCAATGAAAGCATCATCCGTTACCTCAAATTCTTTAAGAAATTCTTCAACTCTGAGGCTGTTGTTCAGGCTGCTGATGTTTTCAGCCAGCTGTGGGAAGGAGTTGTTTGACCACCCATCGATTTCATCTTTACTTGAAAGTATATCCTCCCAAATCGACAGGCTAATCCTCAGCTTTTCCATGTTTTCTTCCAATTTCTCTGATACCTAGGATAGAAAATAGAAGTCATGCCGTTGAAGTATGCAGCTTAAAGTGTTTGTTTCCCCACCAATGCTGTTTTGGTTAAAAAATTAGATTTGAATGACAAAGTTTTATAAAATTATTGAAAGTTAATTAATACTCCCAATTAAAGTAAATGTTAAATACGCAGTGGCTTAAATTTCTGCAATGTTAGATTTTCATTTGTACACTGGAATTCTAATGACAAAAAAGGTATATGAAAATATAACTCATAAGTTTGAATTCTGAGGTCCATCTAGGGCAGTATTGTATTTATTTTTCAAAGTAGCACACTAAGTCCTTTTATTTGTAATGCTAAGGTTTAAGTATGAGAATTAGATGAGGGCATATTTATAATACAAGTAAATACATTAGAAAGCAACACACTGCTTATTTAAAATATTATTGCTCACTACTTCTTTAGTAATAGACTGTAAAACAGAAGCATATAAAATCTTTGAGGTTTCCAAATTATATGAATTTATTATAAAAAAGATCACAGTCTAACTTAGTAAATTTAGCTTACTAAAGCTTACTAAGTTAGGGTACCCATTGTAAGTTAAAATTCTGAATCTGAATGTTAAGAATCACTGGACAGAATCACTGGACTTTTGCGCTGAAAGGTAAAGGACAAATACTTATGAGTAGATGTGATGTGTTGATTTCCAGGAAGATCAAATGACTTACTTTATGATCACATGGTAAGTGACCGAGAATTCAAACACAAGAATATAAACGAGTCCAATGTTTTTCAACACAGCACTACAGACTTATTACTTTAAACTGATGAATATTACATTTTAATATTCTGTGGGATGTCTATAAATTATTCCATTTTACCTATTATTCAACAGTTTTGAGAAGAAAAACACTTAAGAGTTGTGCTTTGTTAGGATTGAAGCAACCAAATGTAAATCCAGAAATCGGCCAGTAAGTTTTGACAAAATAATGCAAGTAATTCATTTTTCCATTTCTAATTTTATTTTTAAAATTTTTTCCTATTTCTAACTTTATGTGAACACTGATTTTATTGAGTATCATTTTGCAGTTAACACTGAACGTGCAGAATGGAATTCACACCCGTGAATAACCCTCTGCCCTAAAGTCTGGCTGAGGAAGTCACTGTTTAAAGTGTTCCCAGAGCATTGTCCTCTGGAGGGCGCTCTCACATCCAGCCACTTGTCCACGGTGCTCTCCATGTCTGTCTTCACCAAGGTGAAGTCACTACTGTGGATCTTTTTCAGCTCCAATAACAACTGTTTGCCTTTACTGGTAAAATTGTCCAGCTCCTTCTGCTTACAGTTCATCTCATTCTTGGCAGTTTCATGCTGTGGGACATAAATATTTCTTTAATCACTAAGACTATCAGTGCTAAGTCAAAAGTTTAAAGCCATCTGCCATTAAGAAGTTTAATCAATAGTTGACTTTATACAAAAATTAATGATATTAATTAACTGTAGTATACATCTAAATGAATATTATATATATAATTATTGGAATTACTAAAATCCTAAAATATCAAAATTCTTAGATAAAAAAATTGAGCTATTTATTAGCAGCAATTGCTCACATCTAAATGTACTGACAAGAGTGTCTATGCAGAGAATTACTCAAGGAGTGAAAGCACACATACTAGTCTACTAAAACAAATGCACTTTGAATTTTACCTTGGAAAAAGCCCACTTAAGATCCTCTTGATCTTTAATAACAGTTCTGGTTACAATGACACTGCTGGCTTTTTCTAAGACTTTCGAGACAGTTGACTTCAAGTTCTGATATTCTCGCATTAAGTCAATAAGTCCGCAGCACTGGCCTTGGCTGTAATGATTAAAGAAAAATATATCATTTACTGTCACGTGTCAGGAAGAGAAAGCTTTCTTTCCCTATGACTGGACCTCATACACAACTACATGAATGTGTTCAGAGATGGATGGTGGAACCAAGAGAAAACCATATTTCTCCCTCCCTATGTCAAAATGACATGCACTTAACACAAATGTCCAAAATATTTTTTATAAACACACAGGTGTCAAAACAAAATCTGTAAACCCAGTGACAAAAAAGAAGCAATATATGTTCCTGACAGCTCAAACTCAGATGAATCATCCAAATGTTTTGTTGTTTTAAATGTTTTTTATGCTGTTTTAATTATCTCATAATAGCATATGTTAAGGACAAGAAACAAAAGCAACAACAAAACAAAGAAAAGGCAAACAAAAATATAGTTCAATAGTTAAAATACATATGTGGCTTTTCTCTTTCATCACAATGTGACAAATTTTCACTGATCATGAATCCACTGAAAATTATCAAAGTAAGTAGCTTTTGTCTATAGAAATAAAGTGAATTTGAGCAAGTAGTTCTACTTGTAAGGATGTTTTTCCTAGAAACAGATCTGTGTGAACTGATATTTAGGTAGAATTGTAATATTTACACACTACCATTTATAATAAAGAAAATATGGAAGTAGTCTATATATTAAAAAATAGATCAGTAATTGAATAAATTCATATATTTTTAGAATTGAACACAACTTCTAAGAAGTCATGATGTAGGAGAATAATAATATGGTGTAAGGTTTGACTATATTAATAGTCAATAGTATACAATGTCTACTTGATTTTGTTTCAAAAATTTATACATAGCAAAAAGTATGTTCTAAACCACATTTTGCAAATCAGCAGCCAATGGCCGAATGTGAAAAAATTAACAGGAAGTTACATACAAAAGTGGGACATTTCTGACTTACTTTTCATGAATTAGTCTTTTGGTATCATTCCAGGTGACTTCCAAGCGATTTATCTCCTCATCAACTTCAGGAGCAAAAGCCACATCTTTCTGTGCAATTTGCTTAGCTTTGTCTTTCAACCAGCATAGTTCATGTTCATGAGAATTCAGTTCATCTTCTAGCTGATTAAAAACTCTCAACCTATGAATTAAAATGCTTTCTTACTGTTAATTTACTAAAGGTAATAAAGTATAATATTTCATTTCTCCATAATAACATAAGTGTAGGAAACACAAATTTAAATGACTAGAAAAACTTTTAATGCAGCAATTAATATATATCAATTGATAAAGATGCCTTTCATTTTGCAGGATGATTCAGGCTGTACCTCAGAAAACACTGATAATCATCCTTACTATTCACTCTGAACCTTCTGTTAAGCTTATATTCTCTTTCCCCTTTGCTTCAATGATGTAAGACTTTTAACACTAAGACTAACCTTGAAAGTTGAGTAGGTGAATTCTTATTGCAGGGTCATTTGTATGAAAAGCTTCTGTCATGAGTCCAACCCATGTAATAATCACACTTAAAGATCACAGTTATTTCTTTCAAGATAGAAATAGCTTTACTGAGCTCTAAAAAAAATCTACCTTAAAACCTTTAATTACCTACATTACTGAAAATATTACCACAAGAAAATTGCTTTTTTTGTCCTTAATTTATGGATATTTGAATATCTGCAAAAAAGTGATTCTTTTTTAAGGTAACCACTGATGTCTTGTGTTTTGGTGCAGTGCTGTAGAGTCTATATTAGTGTAATGACATGTATATTATCCCATTGTATTCCCAAATAAAGTAGCTGTGGGCAGGTGCTGTTCTTGTCCCCATCTTACAAGAAGAGAGGTGACTAGGATGGCAGGGCCTTAATAAACTCATCAATTCACTGAAACATTTTCTCAGCCAGAATGCACCTTTGGTGAGTGGTGCCCAGCCTAGGCCTCTTTGAGGGCAGTTTTAGGGTATCTTGCTTTGCTTGTTCTCAGTCAGTTAGGGAGGGCCTCATCACACCAAAGCACCAAAGCATCAAAGCTGCTACAGACTTCTGAGTGGGTGACAGTGGGTACCTTGCTATCTCCTTACTCTGTAGCTTACTCTGTTTTGGAATTCCATTGTTAAACTAGTCAGAAAGCTTTCTACTCAAGAGAAGTGCACCCTCAGGAGCTAAGTCTCTAGTCCAATATTAACACCATTGCCACCTTACTAATACTTTGGTTTCTTTTTGAATTTGGCTAAAAGGGGACAAGTGGCAATGGTCTTGGTAGAGACAAGAACATCTGTATTAAGTAGGGACATATCGGGATGAATGCATTTAAACTGTCTCTGCACCATGAGATAGGGACAAGGTTCTGTTAACAGGGAGAAAGAGGACTGAAAGGAAGCCTGCTGTGTTGGGGGAAAAATTACTTGGCAAATTTGCAAAGGGAAGCCAAGCTTGGTAGGGCACACCAGTCACAACAACGGGGGAGAGTAAATAAGAGGACGGCAAATTCAAGGCCAGTTTGGGCTTAGCTACTTTCTGAGATCTTGTCTCAAAATATAAAAATAAAAAAGGGCTGGGGATGTAACTCAGTGAGAAGACCCTAGTTTCAATCCCCAGTGCTGGAAAAAAAAATTACTAAGGGAGCTAACTCTTGACCCTTTCTCTTTTCTATTGAACTCAACTGACAAACTTCAACTCTGCTTTTACATATCCCCTGCCTTCTCTATGCTTCTTTGCAAACATGAACAGTGTGGGGAACCCCTCCTCCAAGCCCACTGGCTTCACTTTAAATGAATGAAAATGGATCTCAGCTGGCCACTTGTCACCTTTCGAAGCTTCACTCTAAGAGACAACCATTCACATCATTTTCTTTCAGCCGACATCTGCCACTGACCCTCAGCCAGTGAGCGTGCTCCAGCGGTTACCGAGGTGAGGCAGGGAGGAATTCCTTGATATTTTTACCGCCAGAACTGTGTGTCTAACCAGATCTCTGCCTTTGTTCTTACTACAGAAGACCAGTGTCTCCTGTTATCGAAAATGACTGCTCACAAATAGACAGTGTGATCTGTGTACTCTTCTGTGAATAAGATCTCAGAAAATCCCCCAAGGAAGCCAAAGAATGCATAGTACTTCTTCGGTGTCAAATGAATCATTAACTTTATCTTCAAATATCTGAGGAAAAAAGACGCTGCTATAGCACTCTTAAAACTTTGCACCAAAGTTAACTTGAGAACAAATAAAAACTGGCTTCCCAGAGTTTCCGGTACCTCTGCTGAAGCGCTGGGCGGGTGGGTTCGCTCAGTCGCTCTTTGTCAGCCCTTTCCTCGATGTCCTCGATGCTCTGCAGCAGCTCCTCTCTCTGCTCCTGGAATGCTTTCTTCAGCAGGGCCAGGGCATCTGCCTCACTCTGCTTGGTTCCCAGAAGGTTCTGAATCCTTTCAAGTTCTAAACAGAGCTGATCAGCCACGGCTCTGCAGGACGTCCTGTGCTCAGCCTGCCTGCTTCTCAGATGGTACTGGGCTTTAGAGAGGAGGCCATCGAGACCTATGGCAGTGGATTCTAGTGTCTTAACATCTTGAATGGCATCACTCAGGTCCTTTTCTAGCAAGTCTGACTGCTTCTTATTCATGCTACTTGTCGTTTCCACTGCTTGCCTCAGCTGGAGGAGCATTCCAGAGAGAGAGGCCTGGCGCTGCAAGAATTCAGTCAGCTGGGACAAGGCGAGCTGCCGCCTCTCCACCACCTGGGTGGCCTCCTCAAAGAGCTGGAAGCAGTCCTCTGCCTTGCCCTGGAGGAGGTGGAAGTCTTCTGCTCTTCCCAGAGACTCCAGCTTCGCCAAGTGACCCTGCAGGTTCTGCGATTCTCTCTTTTTGTTCTCTATTTTGGCTGCATGGTCCTGAAAGGAAAGAGGGAGTTACTGATTCCCAGGCACACTACAGCTGGTGACACAGAGCCCGTAGGCTGTGTGATGTCAAGATGTATTTTACATGCCATGGGCCATCTCGTATCAAAAGTCATTCACAGTGAACCTTTTAGAAATATTCTTAACAGTTCTTATTTTGCTGGTCTGTATATTCCATTTAAAACACAATCCTGAATTGTTTAGTTTCGTATCAGAATGTTTTATGTGAGACAGCTATACAAGAAATATGATTATGCCTAATGTGGCACAGCCTGTAATCCTAGCAGTCAGGAGACTGAGGCAGGAGGATCTTGAATTTGAGGCCAGCCTGGGCTGCAGAATGAGTTAGAGACTAGCATAGACTCTATAACTACACCCCGTCTCAAAAACAAAACAAAACAAAACACAAACAAAAAACAAGCAACAACAAAAAAAGTGACTATCTCACAATAAATCACTTTTAAAATCTAGCTGAAAACTGATCAAGCATTATTACCTCTCTTAATTTTAACCACAATTGCCACACAGATGACCTCAGTTTGATAATTATTAAGCTTTAGTTAGCTTCTTCAGGTCCCTTACTTCCTCTGATTTTGAGCTTTTACTCTAGAGAACTTATCATATAGTCATTCTCTGCCCTTTTAGGAAGCGTGTCTTTTTAAAACTTCTGGTCAATTTTGCAACCCAGGCAGGATTGCCTATTCAAGGACCTAGGTGCTATCCCTTTAGAATATAATTAACTTGGAAGAGCACCTCAGTTTCCCATGCTCTTTGGCAGGTAGGAGCCTAATTTGGGCAGTTGGTTGCCTTCCTCCAATCTGTGAAACTATCTCTTGTTCTGAAGATAGAAGGAAAACGTTTGTTTTTTGCTACATAAAGTCAATTAGCAAACCTAGCATAGACTAGACACTGAATAATTACTAAATGTTTTATTATTAAGTATTATAAACCACTCTTTCAATGCTTGCTGATCATTATCTGATTTTTTTTAAATGCTTTTTGGTGCCAGGATAGATATTATGCACAATTCAGTAATTCATTTATTAATAAAGGAAATAAGTGATAAATTTTATATCACTTTCAAGCTAAATAATACTTCGGATAAACTATATCATTAAAGCAATGGAACTGTATATTAATTTTCAGTATCAGAACAAAAGAAACTGGAAGTTTAAAAAATGAACATTATTAGCCAGGTGTGGTGGCTCACGCCTATAATCCCAGCACTCGGGAGGCTGAGACAGATGGATCTTTGTGAGTTCGAGACCAGCCTGGGCTACAAAGTGAGCTCAAGGCCAGCCTGAAAGGCATAGTGAGACCCTGTCTCAAAAACACCAGGGCTGGGGATCTAGCTCAGCGGCCTAAGTGCCTGCCGGCAAGCGCAAAGTCATGAGTTCAATCCCCG
>RJWT010050333.1:0-10865 GCA_004365215.1 Cuniculus paca | reverse complement strand
AACTCACGACCTTGCGCTTGCCGGGCAGGCGCTTAGACCGCTGAGCTAGATCCCCAGCCCTGTTTTTGAGACAGGGTCTCACTATGCCGTTCAGGCTGGCCTTGAGCTCACTTTGTAGCCCAGGCTGGTCTCGAACTCACAACGATCCGCCTGTCTCAGCCTCCCGAGTGCTGGGATTACAGGCGTGAGCCACCACGCCGGCTATTTGTTACATTCTATAACCAGTGTGAACAGACAATCATGGCAATATGCTAAAATATGAGTTCAATGATTTTTCTCATGAAAAATATCATTATTTCCAAAACAGCTCAGAATATCACCTACCCATGAACTTTGTATCTCTGCCATAGGTTCCTATGTTTTGTAACTGATGTAGAAGTGAAAGCTGAGTACCCATCTGCAAGCTTGCAAATAAAGATACATTTTCTTTCACTGTTTTGCAGATGTTTGACTTGTCTAACCTCTACATAATTAAGTTCATCAAATTTGAATGTCCGTTAGTAAAATTTTAAAACCTAAAAACATACATGAAGTATGCAGGAAATGTCTAAATTGATTGATGCAACTTGATTATGTATAGATGACCTGAAAAGTTCAACATTACCAAAGATTTATTCTGAAAAAAAAACTTTGGTTTAAAGGAAACAATCTACATTTGCCAAGTTTTTCTGTTCAGAATCTTCTTAGTTTTCATATGAACTTACAGGGAAGCTAATCTTTGGTGCTGATAACTTCTACATATACATAACTTTGTTGTTCCAAGCCATAAAATAGACACACACAGGAATACTACCACAATCACACACATACACACGGAGAGACACTGGAACACACAGAAATTTCATTTCATTCAGAAAACACTGTAAGTATCTAAAGGCAGGAACTATATAGTATTTTGCTATTTTCTAAACTAGTAAGACTTGAAGAAATTACCAAGACTTGAATTCTTTTCTTTCACACAGGCATCATAGAATGTCTCTCATTCACAGATATTTTACAAAGGTTTCTCCCTTCAAACTACATAATATTTAATTGCTCATTATTTTAATAAAGTATTCATGAAGTCCAGTGTGATTTTCATAGTCATAGGATTGGACACAAAAATTGGGACACAGTAGCTACCTTAAGAAATTAATTCTATTTGGTTAAGAATATGATACATATTATATTTAGGATTTTTAAAGGTTTCTTTCAATACAGTATGAATCAATACAATATGATATATGGATTTTACTTCCAAATGTCTTCTAGTTTTCATTGCTACTATGAGATTTAGTTTTCAAAGTCTTATTCTTATATGACATAGATTTATGGTCATATTCTTACATATTCATATAGTTATTATAGTGAATAATTATACCTTACATAATATTTGATAATTTTTCTAATGTATGTATTCTATTTGACCAAGTTACTGCTTAATTCTTTGTGAATTACATTGAATTATGCATAGGTAAACCTACCATGTGGAAGACAAATCTGTCATTTGCATTAAAATTTCATGTTTTTTAGATCTTATTTCACTGGTTATTAACTCCAATAAAATGCCTATCTTAATCACAGTATCAGTGTAAATTATTCTACATTTTCCTTTTGTGAATAATGTTCCTGCATCACTTAGTATATACATTTCATTGGGTGGTCCTCATTTTATCCCACACATATTTGTTCAGTGAATAACTGGGTTATACAGAAATTCAAATCCGCGAATGGTCAGGTTCAACCAGGAAAGAGACCACACTGCTTGCTGCATCTGGGGGATGAGAACTGCTGCTCCTTCATTGACAGGCAGCTTACTGAAATTCATAAATTCCGTATCAGTAAAGCATTAGAGACAGAAAGTTTAAGGAAAAGATTTTGTTGGAAAGATGGATGAAAGAGAATATAGATAGCTACCCTAATAAGAATCATGGTAGGGGGCTCCAGAAAGATGGAGGACCCATGGGCCCTTTGTCCCTGACCACTTTTATAGGGAGTCAGAGATCCCTCCCCTTATTGGGGATGTGCCACTACTAGACTGGCTTCTCAGAAGCCCAGCCTACATCATTTTAGTTTGGTGGTCTATGTGTAGCTTTTTATGTCAATTTATTTACTTATCCTTGACAGGGCCTTATCTCTAGAGTGTGCATCTGATTTGCAAGGTAGTATCTTATTCATGGTTAGATTAGAGTTTGTAAGGGTTGTGTGGATATCTACTGTATTTTATAATTATATGATGAATACAATGACCCTAGAGTGAATACATATGTACTTATGTTAGTGCATGGGTGTGTGTGTAGCAAACTGGTCTGACAAGAGTACTAAGTCCCTATTTATGTCCCAGGCACCACTCATGGGGAACCAGCACACTCTGATCTTTTCCCAACCAGGTACCTCTAGTAGGGACCTAGACTTGCTAGTTTGTCATTCTGACCTGGTGGCAAATGAGGATGAAAGACCAACAGACACAAAGATAGTTTAACATGCAGGCATCCAGGGGTCTCTTGCCTCTTGCAGGTAGAGGAACCCTCAGCATTTGGCTCATACTGCTTGTACTCACTCGAACACAGGTACAAACAATTACACTAACACAAGATTCATCTGTCTTCCATTATCCATTAGTACATGCCCAAAGAAAGAACTTGATCTCAGCTGTATTGACTTTTCCTTTGTGCTAACGGAAAAGGTCAATTAGGCCTCAATTTTCTTTACCTGGTCTCCCTCATCTACTTGCTCTCACAGTCTTGTGCTCTGTTCTGTTGCATGCTGCTTTCTGTTGTTACTGATACCTTTCAGAAGTGCCTTTTTTTAACCTTGGGACCTCATCTATGAAAATCTGCCTTGTCTCTCTACCCCAAGCAGGCCAACAACTGGTGTAGTCAGCAAGATATTGCCGTGAGTGGCTCCCTGGTGGCTGTAGAAACAGCACCCAAAGGCAAGCAAGAGTGTGGAGAATGGCTGAAAAGTGACCCCAGCCTTGCCGTGGCTACCTCTATCTACCTTCTTGGTGGTTTAGAAGGCCCCAGAGGACCAGGAATCAGTTCATTTGGAGCCCAAAGCTGTCTTGCAAGCTTGAGAAATGACCAACAGACAAATTTCTCTCCCTTTCCATGAAATGGTGGGGTGAATGACTTGGCTGTCTTCACTCTCTTCTGCTGCATAAATCAAAAAGTGGGTGGCCTTGTCTGGCAAGTAGATCAGCTGCAGCAGATAAAGGAGGACTTTGAGCAGTGGCTGGCTGCTGCAGAGCTCACTGTTGCAAGGTGTGGGAAGCACTGCCTCCTCCAGAAATGTAAGTCGTCATGCCCAAAAACTCCCCAGCAAAATTCTCAGGTTTGCATTCTAGGCTGGCTATTCATCAAAAAGTGGAGGAGGAGGAACACCTAGCCCAGGGAGGAGGACTGGGAGAGCTGCCTACTCTACCTGGCACACAATGACATGACCTATACAGACATGATACTGAAGGAGCTGGCAAAACAGCAGAAGGTGGGCGAACAGTGCCTACATAGCTGCTATGGCTATTTGGATGATGTGGCTGATAACATGCAGTTAAGCCCACGAAATATGTCCCAAATAGCCAGTATAGCCAGCACCTCCTGTATGAGATGGGTTCTGCAGAATGTGTAGAGGGCAGCACCAGAAGCAGGTAATCAGACTCTGATAAATCAGCAGCTTGCCTGGTTATGGAGAATCTAGGTAACCTGCAAGAGCAAGTCACTATGTAGACTTTATAACTGTGCTATGCAAAATAGGCATGTGGTAAAAGATGTTTGCACTGAAGTACCATAGCCCAGATGAAGAACTGCTGATGGCATGCATGAAGGACATGATTCTGGTGAGTGGGATGGTTGGCATATTGGGGCCAGTGGCATCCCTTTTAGACCCTTTTACAGATTGCCCAATCTCTGGTGCTGTGGATGCCTTGGCCAGGCTGGGGAATGTAGAAGTAAAGTGCCAAGGTAAGGTGAGTTCTGTAAAAACTGTTCCAGCAAAGGAGAAAAAGTAGTGGGGGCAGAAGAGCGGGACCATTTCCCCAAGGACATACTGTGAGGCTACTGAAGGTTGTTCAGCACCAGATCTAGACAGACCTGCTGTCGGCTGGCCTAGCCACAGATGAGTTAGACAGGTAACCATTGGATGTGTTGCTGACTCGGAATGCAGTTATGCCCTGAGCAGTAATACTGGCCCATGGATGAGGGCCAGAAGGTCAAAATAGCCTCTTTGAAGTGGGAAGAAATGACACTGACTGCCTTTTACTCCAATTAGGAGGCAGGGTGCAGTACCTGGGTCATGGTGGTCCTGGAAGACAAGAGGCCACATGTGGAATTGACTATTTACTGGTCCCTAAAGAATGTGCAGTGTGTACTAGCTTTGGTGGTGTTATGGTTTGTGTCTAGGTGGCCCCCCAAACCTCATGAAGTCATGGAGGTGGCTGAATCTAGCATTTGTGATTGGTTCGTTGCTTAGCACTGGGATTAGTGGTGTGAGTGCTGCCCCTGCCCAGGGGTGGAGCCAGCATACAACATAAGGGAGGGAAGAAGGTGTTTTTTTTTTTTTTTTCTCTCTTTGGCCCTTTTTGCTCTTGCTGCTTGCAGCTGCCATGAATGGCTGCCTCTCAGCCATGCCTACCCTGCCTTGGAGCCAACTGAGTATGGACTGAAACCTTCGAAACTGTAAGATAAATAAACCTTTCCTTGCTTCATTTTGGGCATCAGGTATTTTGTCTCAACAATGAGAGAAAAGCAACCAAGACAGGTCAATACTGGATCAGAGTCAACAGTAGTATACAGCAACCTAGGCCATTTTACAGGACCTAATGCAAAAGCATACATAGAAAGGTATGGAGGTCACAATATTTTGGTCTAGAAGGCCCAGGTGACTGGGTATCAGGCACTTTCCCCCACACACATATGATTCTTATGCTTCCCCAGTTGCTGAATACATAAGGGGGGTGAACATACTTACTGGTGCTCAGTTCAACACCACTCAAGGAGAATTCTGGTTGTGAATTCACATGGTAAAAACTATAGTCCAAGACCATCCACATCACACAATGATGACTTTCCCACAAGTCATATAGGTTTTGTGTATGAAGCAGTACTGGCTGCCTGGATGTCATAATGCAATGGGACAGATGGTCCTGAAATTGGAAAAAGCAGGGGTAATACCCCTGTAGAGTCTGTGTAGAACCCAGATGGGTTATGACCAATGAAAGTAAAGCCTCACTCTGATGTTAACAGTCACGACCAATTTACCTTCACATGGGAAGGCAGGAAATGGACCTTCTAGATGTTGCCACAAGACTATTTGCATAGCCCAACTTTGTGTCATGGCCTGGTGGTCCAGGACTTGACCACCTGGGCCAAGTCACATTCTGCACAACAGTTTCATTTTATTGATATTATGTTAACCTCTGATTGCCTTGAAGACTTGAAAGTTGCCATGCACAGTTTAAAGGAAGCTTTGATGGCATGGGGGTGAGCCATGTAAAAGACAAGTTCCAGGGAACTGGCTTGTGTGTCAAATTCTTGAGTGTTATATGGTTGGGTAAGACCAGATCCATGACAGTACACCAATTACAGGCATAAGTGGGTTTAGTATGTTTTTGGCAGATGTACCTTACCTACCTACTCTGCTGTGCCCTTTATGCCAGGTGATGAAAAGAGGCACAACATGGGGCTGGAGAGATGCAGTGGAAGCAGCTCTTTAGGACTGAAAGAGGGCAGTTGCACAGGCACAAGCCCTTCAAGTCATTGACCCTAACTTGCCATTTATCCTAACCATCAGAGCATAGACAATAGATTTTTCCTGAGGCCTATGGCAAAAACAGGGAAGCAGAAGCACCCTGTTAGGTTTTGGTCACAGTTGTGGAAAGGAGCTGAGAGCTGATATTTCCTGATTGAGAAACAGCAATGTTGAATGCTTCTCTGCATGCCTTTGAGGAATCATGGGACAGATACATGGCTGGGCACAGATATGGAGAGCCTGTCCCAAGAGTGGAGTGGCACAGGCTCCCATTCTAGCACATTTGGGGACATACCTCCAATGGAAGTCTTTCTTT
Organism: Cuniculus paca; assembly: GCA_004365215.1. NCBI lineage: Eukaryota > Metazoa > Chordata > Mammalia > Rodentia > Cuniculidae > Cuniculus > Cuniculus paca. The sequence goes on along the minus strand of RJWT010050333.1, from coordinate 4,825 downwards.
ATGGCCAGCCTATTGGCAGCTGAACTGGAAACAGTTTTGAGACCCATGATGCACATGGCCCAGGAATCATCTGGTAGGACAGTCTACAGGATGTGACCTCTAGTCCCTATGCAGAAGGGAAATAAGACCTACAGCTGATGCTGGATATTATGAATCTAGCCATAACCCAATTTTGCAATGGGCAGCAGTCACTGCCTAGCCCAGTACAGAAGTTTCAATCTGGAACACACAGGTCAAGCCAATGGGCAGTGACAGACACAGCACCATCCCATACGGGGTGCTGACATATTGTGAAACATATGGGAGAGTGGCCAAAAAGCTGACCACATAGGGTATCATGGTTCAGGACATAAGGCTCTCCTCTTTCCAGGAAATGACTTAACAGATGCAATGACTTGACAATGCAGTGGAAATTGCCTAATAAGTTTTAACTCCTAGTCAGGATTAGCTCAACCATGAACAGCCATTGCAATGGTTGACTGCTAGGAATAATGTCTGACCAAAACTATTGACTGTTATGTATGAGATGCTGCTAGGAATAGTGTGTGATCAGGGGCACGGACCATAAACTTAGCCCTCCAGGTTGATGCCCTTGTCCAACATATGGCCCAAGCCTTGACTGTTAAGCACCAGGCTTTGATATTGCTTATAGATGAAATTGTTCAAATGAAAAAAGTGGTTTTGCACATGGTTTTTGATTTGTTAACTACAACACAAGGAGATACTTATGCCCTGTGACATATAGAATGTTACATTTATATTCCCCTGACCTTCAAAGGGGTGGGATATGGGGAACCAATCAGACTGCTTCAGAACTCAGGGGCATCTATGAACACCTGAGGATGTTACCTCACTTGTCTAGCACAGGTGCACAGTGGGATAAAGTCATGTACCATGGCTTAGCATAGGTAAACATGCATGTGCTTGTTATGGATGGAAATATGAGATAACAACCTGTATAAGGATTATAAAGACACAGTGGGCTCTTGCTCTTTCTTTTGTGCTCTTGTGCTGTGCTCTGCTCCATGCTGCCTGCTGTTGCTGCTGATGTCTCTCATGCATGCATTCTTTAACCTTGGCACCTCACCCACTAAAATCTCCCTTGGGACCTCCCTCCACCTTAGCAGCCCAACAGGTGGGGTGGCTTATTGTTTGTACATTTGGTTCTCTATGTGCTTAACATGTGTTTCTCTCTCTCTCTGTCTCTCTGTCTCTCTCTCTCTCTGTCTCTCTAATACCATCTGTGCTATCTTGTCTCTTTCCCTCTCTCTTTTTGTAATTTTTCATTTTTAAAAATTTTTATTTGGGGTTGTTCCCAGGGGAAATTGTGTAATAAGTTTCAACTCCTAGTCAGGATTAGCTCAAATATTTAAAGAGGCCCATATTTTATTCTTCCTGTCTACAGACACTAAAATTTGACCAGAAAACATTTAACATATTGTCTTAGTTAATTTTCTCTCATTGTTGAGACAAAATGCTTGACACGCAAGGTGAAGGAAGGACAGGTTTATTTCTTTCAGTTTTGGGAGTTTCAGTCCATACTTTGCTGGGTCCAAGGAAGGGTGGAATGGCTGAGGGGCAGCCATTTATGGTGGCTTCAAGCAGCAAGAGCAAACTGTGCAAAAGGGAAAAACTCGCCTCCTTCTCGACATTACATTGTATGTCCGTCCGTGCACCCCTGGGTGGATGCAGAACTCACACTGCCAATCCCAGCACTAGACAATGAATCAATCACAAACAGTAGATTCAGCCACTTCCAAGACTACATGAGGCTTGGGGGCCACCTAGATACAAACCATAACACATAATAAAAGACTAACCATAATGGGGCTAAGGAGAACAATGGGGGATTGTGACAGTTTACATCTAAAATACACCCCAAAAGTCTCATGTCTTTGGAGAGCAATTGGATCATGGGGTACTGTACTCATAAGTGACTTCATCCTTGCTGACTTCAGTAGCTGAATGTGCTGTTAGGAGCTGGGACCTAGAGGTGGAGTTGGGTCACCAGTGGCATCTCTTGAAAAAGTGTATTCTTATCCCTGGTTCCTTTCTTCTCCATTTTATGGACACATAACATTGGCAGCTTTCATCTGCAATGACACTTCACAATTCTGTTCTGCCTTGGGACCAACTGATGATGGACCAATCATACAGAAATATGAGGCAAAATAAACTTCACCTTTAAGTTGAGAGTATCAGATATTTTAATCTAACAATTGGAAAGTAGCTAAAACTTATGAGAGAAGTGAGATTTTTGCTGTGACTATGCCTAAACATGTGGTTTGGAAGCTTTGTAGAATTAGTTTGTTGAAGGAGTTTGGAAAGGTTTAGAGATGCTAACTAGAAAAGACTTCAACATAGCAAACATAGTAAGCAAAGATTGATAGGAAATTCTAGTCAGAGCTCAGAATGTAGAAAGTAAAGATCATGCGTAAAAGGTTTCAACTGGGAGCAGAGTCCATTAGCAGATAGACTAGAGACCATGCCCACTACTTACTAGAAGAAGACTTGCCTTGATTTTGTCTATGTCTCAAGACTTTGAGGGAGACTGAGGTTAAAGACAGTGAGCAAACTACTGTGGTGGAGGAAATTTAAATGCACCCCAACATTCAGTCTGTGTCATAGGCAATGCTGACTGTTCTTAGCATGACCTACTGTGAAAATCAGGAGGAAAAGCAGTTGTGAAAAGTTTGTAGTTTCATCAAAAAGGAAGCACTTGTAAAGTTCCAGACATTGAGAACTTGATTGCTGAGAAAGTTACCACTAAAAAGAAGCCAAGTACTTTGCATCAGGACAATAGAAAAGATGGTTTGAACATATATCAGGAATCAACAAGACCCACCCTTTGCAGTTGAGAGGGTCTAAAACTGTAAAGCTTTGATTTTAAGAGAAAGTATCAGGGCCATCTGCTAAAGAAGGCCAGTTATAGAATTGTTTCCCTTGGATTTACTTGACCATTCTCAGTCATTTAGGCACTCAGACGACTCTTCAACAATGATCAAAGGGGCCCAGCTATTGCTCCCACTGCCTGTAGACCTTAGTAGCATCTACATGATGCTGGTTTTTCAGGCATACAGAATACAACATTTGTGGGACCAGGGAGGATTCCACCCAGATTTCAGAAGAAGCCCTGAGAGGCCAAACGGTATGCCCCTGTAAGAGTAGTGTGTAAAAGTGTACAAGTAAAGCCAACATCACAATGGACAGCACTGAAAGTTGAAGATGCCAGAAATGCAGACCATCTGCTGAGGAAAATGATAGGCAGTGAGTACAGACTGGCCAAGAGGAGTCATGGGTGCCACATCTGGCAATTCAATAATCAAGGCTGCCTAAGCCAAGTAAACTCACATCTCTTCACAAGCTGTACTCAGTGCTGGATAAGGAGATTTAGGATTTGTTTGCCTTGCTTGATTTTGGTTTTACTTTGGGATAATTTCTTTCAATTACCTTCCTCCTTACTTTCAGAATGGGACCTTTTTACCAAATTGTTCTTAAAAGTATTTAACTTTCTTTTTTTATTTTTATAGGAACATACAGACAAGGGTTTGTCTGAGGTCTTAAAGGAGCTTTTGTATTTGAACTTTTCAGCAATGCTGGGATGTTAAGAGTTTCACAACTGTTAGAAATTGACTACATGTGCTGAACAAATCTCTAACATGTGGCTCAAATCTCTAACTGCAGGACTCTGGAGGCTAAGGCCATGAGTCTAAGCCAGCCTGGAATACACAGTGAGACATCGTCTCAAAAACAAAGAACAAAAAATGAAACCAAAACAAAAAGCCAAACCAAACAAACAAACAAAGAAGAAAGAAAAGAAAAAGAAATTGACTAAATGCATTTTGCATAGGATAGATGAGCTTTTTTGTAGTGGGGTCAGGTCATAATGTTTTGGTTTTTATTTAAAATGTTCCCCAAAAGTCTCACTTTTGGAAAGTGATTGAATCACAGGGGCACTGTACTCATTAGCTAATGGTGCAATTAGGAAGGTGAGGTCTGGATGGAGGTATGTAGGTATGACCTTGAAAGTGTATTCTTGTCCCTGGTTCCTCTGTTCTACTTCTGATTTCTGCATACTCTGATTTCTGCAGGTTTCCTATGTCATGTTATTTCACTATACTGTTCGTTCATTGGAGCCAGTCTAATATGGACTGAATCTAGTGAAACTGTGAGCCAAAATTAGTCTCTTCTGCTTTAAATTGTGGGTTGTTGGAGACTGAGCTGTACAGGGTTAAATTTGTGAACAAAGGGACATTTAATTGTATTGGAAAAGAGCACATGCATAGTGCTCTGAAGTCAAGATAACTATAGATGAGGCAACAAAGGACATGGACTGCTGGCACCCTCTATTCTGGAGCAATAAAGCAGCCAACCTTAGAGATAAGACAGTTCTGTTAATTGGCAAAATTTGCTACTTGGAACAGTCTTTGAACTGATTCCCAAGGTCCTTCTCAGTTCCTGTGCTTGCCTCAATATCCCCTTCCTTTGTTTGAAAACCAAATAAAAAAGGGCTTCCCAGAGAAGTTCTTTGTCTCACCTCCCAGGGAATCACTAATTCTGTTAGAGGTTCTTACCTTCCTGGAGCCCTACAATCATATTACTCTTTTATTTTGTTTAAACTGTTTGGTGTTCACTCATTTAAGAGATTGGAGTAACCCAAGACCCTGATAGTGGTTGATGGGATTATGTTCCAGTGATGGGAAGTGATATCCTTTCTTCTAGTTTATCTTGCCTATACTAAGATTTTCAATTGAGCTTTTACTTGATTTATTGGGGTCTTTCCTTCTAGGGTTTCTGCTTGGTTGTTTTTCAGAGCCTGTATCCC
>RJWT010050332.1:0-10865 GCA_004365215.1 Cuniculus paca | reverse complement strand
GCCTGGCTTGTAGTGACCTTCTTTATCTCTTTTGATCATTCTTGGTTTGAAGTTCACATTGTCTGCAAACCAAATAGCTACCCCTGCTTTTTTTATGCATTCCTGTTGCATGGAGAATTGTTTTCCATCCTTTGACCTTCAGTCTATGAATTTTTTTTGAGTTAAATGTGTTTCTTATGTACAGCATATTGCTAGATTTTGTTTCTTGATCCATTCTGCCAGACTGTTTCCTTGATTGGTGAATTGAGGCCATTTACACTGATGGTTATAACTGATATCTATTAGTTTATCTTTGTCATATTATTTTCCTGCTCTTGGTCCCCTGCTTTTCCCCTCTGTTTAACTGCTTTCCCTGCCTTGTGGCTTCTTTCTGTTGTTCTTGGAAGTGTGGTTATTTTTGTCTCCATCTAGAATGTGTGTTTATGCTATGGAGTATTACTCAGGCATTTCAGTACTCTTTGTAAGGTTGGTGTGGTGGTCGTGAACTTCTTCAGTTGTTTGTCATGAAAGTATCTGATTTCTCCATTAATTTTGAAACATAATTTTGCAGGATACTTCAATCTGGGTTGGAATTTGTTCTTTTTCAGAACTTGAACTACTTCACTCCAGACTCTTCATGATTTGAGGGTTTGTGTTGAGAAGTCTGCTGTGATTCCAATGGACTTTTCTTTATAGGTGATCTGTCTTTTTTCTCTAGGAGCTTTTATTATACTGTTTTTGTGCTGAATTTCTGAGATCTTAATTATTGTATGTCTGGGTGTAGATTTATTTTGGTCATAGGTAATTGGAGTTCTATATGCCTCACTTATCTGTATGTCAGTTTCTGTTCCCATGCATGGGAAAATTTCTGCTATTACTTCTGTAAAATTGTCTTTTTGTGTCATTTGTGTTGACTCCTACTTTTTCATTTACACATATCAGTCTTATATTGTTTTTCTTTGCATTGTCTTGCAGCAATTGAATTGTCATTTCTTGATTCCTTGCTATTTTTAAGAGACCTTTCCTTTTGTGATCACTAGCTGAGATCCTGTCTTCAAGGTCTGAAAGTATCTTCAATTTCATTTAAGCAGTTGTGCCAGCTTTTAATGGAATTTTTAATTTCATGGATATCTGTTTGAATCTGTTTCAGGCATTCTATTTCTTTCCTACACTGATCTTTCAGAGTTTCCTGTATTTCCTATTGTCCTCTTTTTTTAAAAATCTATCTGTACTCTAGATTTACCAATCATTTCTTTTATGATTGTTGTCATTTCTTTTTTACCTGAAGGATTATTTCTAATCTTATTTCCTCTAAAGCCTCATGGATTTGTTTCTTTACTTCAGTTGCTATCATTTCAGATATTTTAGGTGTGTGTCTTTTCCTGTATCTTGTTGTCTCTTGGACTTGTTCTGGGTGTACTGGAGGTCTGAGATTGCATTTTTCTTCTTCATCTTGTCATTTTCTATTTCAAAAATTTTTATTTTGTTTTCTTTGTTGATCCTTGTAAGCTTTTGTAGTAGGTAACTATATCACTAGTATCAAGTCTTCTCTAGGAAAAGTCTATTCTTTAGGGATGTCTTCTGTGTGTAGGAGTTTATTGGTTTGTGTCTATCCCAAGATACTACCTCCTCAGTTAATTAAGGGTGAGATGTTGATATCCGTTTGACTGAATCCCCAGTTCATTGTTGCTGGGCTCTGGTGAGGTTATTACCACAGAGCTTCCCAGTATTGTTACAAAAGTGAGAACAATTTATTACTATAGATATGACATTCTAGCTAAAGTAGTATAATTAGCAAGAACAACAGTATCAAGCACAGTTTAGAAACTGTCAAACTGTGGTGACTATTGATTTTGTATCTTAAAACACAGAAGCAAAATCTACAATTATGTGACATTACTGATAGGAAATCGGGAGCTTGTATGCAAAGTGTTTCCCCTTGGTAAAAGGGTTTTCCCTGTGGTGAGGAAACTTAAGGATAGTGGATAAAACAAAGATAACTGAAAAGAAAGTAGAGGTAAGGCTGAAGGACAAAGAACGATCATGCAAGATTTGGGAAATGAGAGAAGGGGGCAGAAGAGAAAGAATGAAGGAAAAAGCAAGGGATTATCTGAACTTAGTCTCTGGGCTTGGGGGATGGAATTAGTTTTACATGGGTGGAGTTTTCCCCAGTCATTTTAGAAAAGAAAAAAAAGATAAGAAAAAGAAAGAAAAAAGAGGGTGAAGAAAGAGAGAGCAAGGGTAGGCCTATCCCTTCTCTTTCTATTCTGTGTGTCTTTGTCCCCAAGGGACAATGCTGATTCATGTAATTTACCACCTGTTGGCTTGTATTGTTAGTGTTGCTTCAGACTTCTTCACACCACTTGTCCTTCCTGTCCCTCCTGTGCACCCTAGCTGGGACCCTACTGTGCTGCTGGCATTCCCTCTGGTCTCTGGGCCTTCCCACACAATTCACCTGGATCACAGTGGTGGCAGTGGTAGGGTCCGTAATATTTTGTTTTTTAAATGTAGATCATTTTTGGTGCACTGCTTTCAAGGACCCATTCTGTTCTTTTGTTCTTCCTTTATGCATATATACATGCATACACACATGCATGCATGTGGGGAGAGGGAAGCCAGTTTTGATAACCCTTTGGCCTAGCTATAAATTTGCAAAGAGATTTGGAAGTTTTTATCATCCAGGTTACTAAATGGTACATAAAGTACAGTATAATAAGGATTCCATGCTCCTCTGGTTATAAAGTAGTCTCTTCAAAGCCTCAGGTCACCAGTTATACCTACTACTCCCTAAATGGTCTTTCTCAACCCCAATACTATTAGATATACTTAGTATGTATTAGGCTGGCTGGAGCAGCCAATTGCCAGGGTAACCAGACAGGACTTGGCAGGATTTCAGTTCTTTCTGTCTTCCTGTGCAAGCAGCCCCAGGTAATGACTGCTGTTTCTTAGTTTTCTCAGCAGGTCACAGAGGGACCTCTCAAAGAGACTGGATTTCCCTTCTCCCTATGAGAATGATTTCATTGAAAAAATGCTTGTTCAGAATCCACTCCCTGCTCCTGGCTTACTCAGCTTCTCTCAAAATATAGAATATTTCCATTTTGAAGGAGTCCTTGTGTTAATCCTTCTATAACCACAGCACTTCACTCCTGACACCGACCTCCCTACACCCTTGGCAACCCTCAGTCTATTCTCTGTATCTCTCTGCACTTAAAATATAGTTCATAAAGCAAGACTGATTTGCTTTTTTCCCAGTGAAAAGCAATCTTTCTCCTATATCTTGAGGGTGCATGCTATTACATTTATAGATTTTTTTTTTACAGTTACAGATTATCTTCAGAACTTTAATCTGTCCAGGTAGGTATCTGTAAGAGTTGGTGCACTTGTAACTTGGTGGTAGATTCACAAGTCTCAGCACCTAACTGCCAGAGTCAGATTCACACTATCCAGGTCATATTTGCTGTGTGCCTTGATCACATTGAGGCTTCTCTGCTACAAAGTTTTCTTATCAAAGGAGGAGAGAAGACAATAATGATAAATACCTTCAAGTCCTTGATGCAGAACTAAATGACAGAAATTTTGTACATTAGTCAGCCTAGCAACTGGTACATACTAAACCACTTGGAACTTGCACCTGATAGTGGTGGCTCTTTCACAGTTCTGAACTCAAAGAAAAGCCCACTGATACCTGAAAACCCAAATTCATAACTCTACTGTCTCGAGAAAAAAAAATCAAATTCATGCAAGGTTGTATGGCAAAATTAAGAATCATTAAGATATTCAGAAAGTATACAAAAAGAACTAAAATTAGAAAGTTTCCTTGGTCAACATTTTAACTTTGACTATGAGGAACTATGACATTTGCTTTATGTTATTAATTTTTAACCATTTCTACTGTAAGAAATGCATTTATTTTTCTGTGTGGACTTGATTTGCCGTACTACCATCACCATGTACTTGGACAAGTTTAAATACATTTTCTACTAACCATGCAGATTCCAAAAGCAGTTGGATAAAGCAATGTCTGTAATTGATAGAACATATTGGTAAATCAACACATTTATTTTCCTCTTGTGAGTCATGCAGCTATATACATCTAAAATAAACCATAATTCTACCTCCCACAAACCAGTTTAAAGACTATCTGCTGTTTGTTTAGTGGCTGATAAAAATGGAATAATTATGTTAAATTTGTTTTCATTCTGACATTTCCAATGCTTCTTTCCAAACAAGTCTGTTAGAATATTTGTGAGACAGTGCTATTCATTTTTCCCTGCCACCTTTAATGGGATGGTAACTACAGGGAGGAAAGTGCTCACTCTTAGTAATATTTTGTTGTTGTTGTTGCTGTTAAAGGTGGACCACATGTTAGCACAAATGTCAAGGATGCACTGACTGTGCAAAGTCTTCAATAATTCCTTAAAAAAATATGGCTTAACAATGACAATAAAACAGGAATTTGTCTTGCCTTTGTCAGTGAATTAACACATTGCTTCATATGTGAATGTGTGAAAATGACTTTATTTTGTATACAATTTATTCTCTTTATAGGCAAATCATTACCTATGAAAGTAGTGTTGACATTTTTATCTTTCTATTTCTTTATACCTATATAAGAAGATGTCTGTGATTATATTTGTGAACTTAGAATCGTGGCAGAGGCAGGTGATGGTACATTTTCATGGCATCTTCTTTGCACAAATTCTCAGAATGTGATGTCTCATTGTGATTTTTGTTTTGTTTTGTTTTTTGAGACGGTCATGCTTTGTAGTTCAGGGTGTGCTTAAACTCACTGTGTAACCCAGGCTGCCTTGAACTCCAGTGATCTTCCTGTCTCAGCCTCCTGAGTGTTGAGGTTACAGGTGTGTGCCACTAAACCTGGCTTTTGTTGTGTTTTTGATTTGCATTGCTCTGATGAATGCTGCAGCCGAGCTTTTTAATATAACCTTTGATCGGTTGTCTTTCTTCTTTCGAGAAATGTTTGCTCAGGTCTTTTACTCATTTTTAAATTAATTTCTTTTCTTTATACTCAGTGGTCTATGTATTTTGGATATTAACCACATGTCATATGTATTGTTTGCAGGATTTTCTCCTAATCTGTAACTTGTCTCTTCAATTCATTGTTCCTTTGCAAGGCAGGTTTTTGCTTAATCCTGTTTGTCTATTTTCACTTTTATTTTCTGTGTTTTTGAAGTCATAATTAGAAAGTCACTGTTTAGATCAATGTCATTAAAATTTCCCCTTTTATTTTCTTCTACAGGTTTTGCAATTTCTGGTCTTATGTTTAAAACCTTAACCTACTTTGAGTTGATTTTTGCATACAGTATAAGATACAGATCCAATTTCATTTTCTGCACGTTGATACCCACTTTTTCTAATACCATTTATCGAAACCTTTATTGAAACTTTGTGTATTCCTGATATTTTTGTCATAAATCTATAGGCCATAAAGGAGTAGCTTCATTTTTGGACTCTCCATTCTGCCCCACTGTTCCATGTGTCTAAACTGTGTCCATGCTAGTTTTGAGTTCTATAGCTTCTGATTTTGATAGACTTTGATATCAGGTAGTGTAATTTCTTGTATTTTGTGTGTTTTTTTTTTTTTTTTTTTGCACAAGATTGCTTTAGCTAATTCTGGTCTTTTGTAATTCCCAAACAAATTTAGAACTTTCTTTTCCTACTTTTGTTAATGGGCCTTTCCAATTTGGTAGGAATTACAGTTAATCTGTAGATCACTTTGGATTTTGTGGATATATTAACAGTATTAATTTTTTCAATCTGCAAAATCAATATATATTTCCATTCACTTGTATACTTCTCAATTTTTCATTAATATTTTATAGTTTTGTGTACACAAATCAGTCACCTTGACTAAATTTATTTTGTCTATTTTTTCAAATTCATTTTGTTTCAAGGAGAAAAATTAAAACAAAATTTCAAAACATGTCAATCAGGGGGCAACAATGGTACATATTGTCATCCCCAAATCATTCACCCAGAGCACAAGATGTCTGCATTCAATTATCCAAACAGTACCTATAGAAATCTTTCTCTTCAGTGAACTTAGAGAAATCAGTAGTAACTATCTTATCTTTTTTATACATATATATACACATATACAGATACATATATATGTTGTTTCAGCTTCTCACACTAGTGAGACAATACAATGTCTATGCATGTGTGTCTGATTTATTTCACTTATGAGTACAGCCTCAAGTTGCATCCATTTACCAATAAAAGTTTCAAATTTTACCTTCTTTATAGCTGAGTAGTAACCCATTGTATAAAAACCACATATTTTTTTATTCATTCCTCAGTCAATAGGCACTTATATTGTTTCCAAGATCTAGCTATTACAAATTGTGCTGCTATAAACATGGGTGCACATATATCACTGTGGTATGATGTTTTTAATTCCTCTGGGAAAATATCCCAAAGAGGAATAACTAGGTCTAATGCAAACTCTAGTCTTAGTTTTTTGAGGAATCTCCACACTGATTTACACAGTGGTTGTACCTGTCTACACTCCCACCAACAGCGGTGAAGGGTTCCTTTTTCCACACAGCCCCTCCAGCATTTGTTATTAGTTGATTCCTTGATGATAGTCATTCTTCCTAGGGTGAGATGAAATCTCTGTGTTGTTTTAATTTGCATCTCTCAAACGACCAGTGATGCTGAACATCTTTTCACATATTTATTTGCTGTTTGTATTTCTTGATCTGAGAAGTGCATGTGCATCTCAGATGCCCATTTATGGATTGGGTCTTTAAATCTGGGAGGACTGATTTTTTTGAGTTCTTTATTCTTTTGTCTATTATTAATGAGATAGTTTCTTTACTTTCTTTTTGTAACAATTCATTGTTAAAATATAGAGTCCTGATGCCTTCATCTTAAATGAGATACCGAGCATGTGTTTAACTAAGTAGTTGTATTTTGGCATTCACTATAGGAAGCTATATTGTAATATGAAAATGACATTGGAAAATCTCTTGATTGCAATAACTTTCTCTTAGTACTTTGATATATATAAGAAGTAATCCAAATCCGCCACTGAAGAATGATGTAAAACCTTAATTTTATATCAGTCTTCAATTTTAACCAATCTTTTTTTAAGAGAAAAAAACACAGAAAATAAAAACAAACAGCAAAGATACAGACAACGACAAACTCAAAACAATAACAGTAGAGATTTACAAAACAATATGATAGGAATTTAACAATGGTTGTAATATTGCATATTGTTACTTTGGAAAGGTTGCTAAGATTACCAGATATAGACATGTAAAATTGATCTAATCATATGAGTATTAACTGTTCTTTTCCAAGAACTAATGCAATTATTAGTATAGTCATTTTTGCTATCTTATGCATATATATATATATACACACACACAAATTTGTCTTTTTTCTTTTCCCCTCCTTCTTTCCTCCTTTCCCTTATCCCAGTTACTTTTCCTTTTTGAGCAGTTGCTTACCCTTACACAATATTTATTGTAGATTTTGGATCATATTTACTCTTTCAGTTTCTTATACTAGGGAGACAATATAGTATTTACACACATGAGCTTAATTTATTTCACTTATGAGTGTGGTCTCAAGTCACACCCATTTACTTATAAAAGCCTCGATGCAATCTTTCTTAATAGCGGAGTAGTACTCCATTGTATAAAAATACGACATCTTTTTATCCATTCCTCAATGATGGATACTTGGGTTGTTTCCAAGATTTGGCTATTACAAATTGTGCTGCTATAAACATGAGTGCACATATATCCCTGTGGTGTGATGTTTTCAGTTCTTCTGGAAAATGCCCAGAAGCAGCATAGGTTGATCAAATGGAACCTCTAATCTTAGCTTTTTGTGGAACCTCCAGACTGATTTCCACAGTGGTTGCACCAGCCTACACTCCCACCAACAATGCAGATGAGTTCCTTTTTTCCCACAGCACCGGCCAGCATTTGTTATTGGTGGTTTTCTTGATCTTGATCATTCTTTCTGGAGTGAGATGGAATCTCAGTGTTGTTTTAATTTGCATTTCTTGATGACCATTGATGTTGAACATTTTTTCATATATTTATCTGCCATTTGTATTTCTCCATCTGAGAAGTGTGTATTCATCTCAGATGCCCATTTTTGGATTGGGTCTTTGAATTTTGGAGGCCTGATTTTTAAAAATTTTTTATATGTTTTAGATAGAAGTCCTTTGTCTGAGGGGCAGTTGGAATTTTAACCAATCTTGTAATACTTCAGTATTTTTATTTGTATTAATTTTAAAGCAGTGAATTATTTTCAGCGTTGTTTAACTTTTGCATTCTGTAACTTGTGATGGATGTTGAGACAAAGACACTGCTATGGAAAAAACATGCTTTTGTGATGTTTCACATTGGAATATTTCCTTTTGAAAGATGTCTCTTATATATTTAAAGCCCTATGTATTAGCTTGATGTATTAACTTATTAGCAGTATGTTGAATTTAACATCTTTCAATGGTAAATCAGAGGAAAAAGTTAACATTTTTGATAGTAAGACATACTATAGCTGTTAAATTTCCTTCATAATAACCATGAGGCCATGAGGCAAATAATCATCTGCAATATTAACTAATTTTAAAAGAGGATATCTTCAGGGTTAACTTTTGTTTTGCTGCATTAATCATTTGTTTTTCTTTTTGCCATCAATCTTTTTTTAAAATAAAATTTTATTAGCATACGTTTGTGATGCACAATAAATACAGTTCTCCCAGGAATAAATGACAGTAAAATATGTATTGTTTAGTAAATCGAAATAACTTGAATGCCTTACTGGAATTTAACCATTGAGAAAGATGTGTATTTTGTTTTGAACCACTCTCCTAATAAAAAATTCTACCTATGAACAATAATACTTTTGCTAGTAGTGACCACAATGGCTGAATGGCCTAGAGCAAGAGAAAGTGCTTTCAGATAGTGCTAGTGACTTTGCTTCCATTTAAATGTGTGCCTGATATTTCATCTACTGAATGTAAGAATATAATCAATATGATGTCAAGATGTTGATGACCACAGAAATTCTTGAACCTAAGCCCAAAGTTTAAATTTAAATATGGTTTTGCTGACATTTCAGCTTCTACATATTGGCTGAGTTGTGAAGAAGAATACGGAAGTGGAGTGCTAGGAATCTTTTGGTTCTTATTTTAGAGCTTTATTCTATTACCTTGTTTAGGCACCTTCTCTCTTATCAATTTTTAAAGCTTTTTTTCCATGAGAAACACTATATGACACTTTCAGAGTGCGCTACTTGAGAATGAAATGTTTACCCACTAACTTAAAGGGTAAGGAAAAGATCACTTATTTACCTTACAACAACAAATGAGTCATGTGCCCCACTAGAAAAATAGACTCCTTAGCCTCCTTGTGCCTAAGGTGTTGGTGCTGCCTGGAATGCAACCATGTATGGATTGAGCCAGACGAACATATGGCAAAGACTAATTAAAAGCTCCAACTGGGAACAAGCCTTGCATTTTCAGAGCCATTTCTAGATTGTTGAAAATTTCTAGCAACAGCATATTCTGTTGTCTTGTTTAGCCGTCTGGTCAAATTTGCAAGCTGTATGAAAAACCTATTTATGCAGAAGGTAGGTTGTACACAATCCAGAAGTAGAAGGATCTGTGGAATTCTAAAATTAATATATTCTGAAGTTCAGATCAGAATTATTTCAGTTGTGTTTTTAAGCTGTGCCATTGTTCCCACACTGAGAACAGAAAGTAGGATAAATGTGTGACCGGTAAGTCTGACTTACAAGGTTTGCATAAGCATTCTCTTTATGAGTGGCACTTTCATTTTATTTAGTTATCTACTTTCCTTTTATATTTTTGGTATATTCAAGTTTCATCATTTTTCCTGAATGTATTCTAGATCTAGAAAATTAGGTAGCATTGTGTTATGAGGTATTTCAAGAGAAAATGCTGGCAGAAGAAAATATGCACAAATATATGTACATTAGTGTAAGAAATACTTTTACCTTAAAAGCACATAAACATATTAGTGCTAAAAATAGAGAATTCTTAACATCACACATGTTTATCCAAGTGTGTTGGTTTTATATATATATATATATAGAGAGAGAGAGAGAGAGAGACAACCCTTCATTTTCTATTTGCATTTCCTCCTGCATATAAAACACTACCCTAGTTCTGGTTATCTCTTGCTTTATAGATGTCTCAATGCACCTTTCTTGACCTGCTGAAGATGCACTGTCCATTGTAATCATTTATTAATAATGGGGTTGCCTTTGGTTTCTTACATCTTAAAAGTATAATGCCTTAAAATCAATGGCCTATTCTTTTTTTTTATTTTAAAGACAATAGAACAAAACAAAACACAACACAACAAAGCAAAAGAAAACAGAATAGAGTCAAACATAATATAGCATTTCAAAGCAGAACACTGCAAGCTATACAGGTTTTCAAAACATAACAACAGGAGATTAACTATGGTTACCCTAGTGTCTCTTGCTTTCTTCAAAATGGTTGTTTATACATTTACAGACAATAAACTCAAACAAAACAAGGTAATATAAAACCAGATAAAACAAAAGAGCATTACAGGCCTTCAAGTCAGACAACAAGAAACCAGCAATGGCTACTGTAGTGTTTCATTTTTCAAAAGAACTGTTCCTATCTTCTCACATATTGCCTTCAATCAGACAACAAGAAACCAGCAATGGCTACTGTAGTGTTTCATTTTTCAAAAGAACTGTTCCTATCTTCTCACATATTGCCTTCAAATAGTAGGAAAGGACTTAAACCAATCAAATCAAAGAATAAAAGCACCATTGAATTTCAGAACCATTTCTCCATATTTATCAGGAATTTTGTATCTTATTGAGTCTTTCTGTTTCTTACACTA
>RJWT010050331.1:0-10875 GCA_004365215.1 Cuniculus paca | reverse complement strand
CACCTCTGTGCCTAGGCGCAAAGTCTTTTCCTGGTGATTCCTCCCTGACTCCCCTGTTTCCCAGAATGTGTTGCCGTTTCTTTTCCTTCCTCCTGGCAGATTGGATTACACATACCCCATTCCTCCACCAAAGTATTCACCACAGGGTTTTGTACCAGACACTCAAGTGCCTTCCCTCTGGTCCCCAGCAGGCCAATCACTTTTTTGAAAGCTGTCATTAACTTGTTGGCACCTTTATCATCCATCCCTGATGTGCAGCATACAGTAGGTACTAAACAGTTACTGAATGAAGGTAATGAATGCAACAAGTCTTTGCTTTAGCATTCATGTAATGAGCCTAACCTCCAAGATACTATAGCAAGGAGTATGTATGGGCAGGCATGAGGGAGGGAACAGGGAGGTGAATAAACCCAGGCCCCTGCCTTTGAGGCAGGATGATGAGAGAAACTTTGGCTCTGTCTTTTCTATCAAAAGATGTAAATAGGAGTGCCTCCATCTTTGACTGGAGTCTAACCTAGGCGCCCCACCCCTTATGAGAACATAGCTGCAGATCAAAGAAAATTTATCACTAGCCAAGGGCACTTTCTGTTCCCCACACCCTCACCCCTCTAGCTCCTTCTCTCCCTCAGCAATTCTTCAGATCCTCCCCTCTGGCTGTTTAAACTGGCCAACTGCTTTAGACTGTGAGCCTTCGAATTCAGTCAATGAAATTAAAGGATAGCTGGCTGCTTCCCATGCATTAGGAAGACACACTTGCTGTCTCGTGTCTGAGAGCACTCATGCCCTTCTGCAGTAAGTAAGCTTTAAACTTTGCCTTGTGCAATCTTCTTGCTTGCTGTCTGAGTGCATTCTTTCCAGCACTGACAATTTGAATCTGGGGGCTTGTTTCCAACAGTGGTTGCAGCAAACTAACCAAATTCTGATGACCATGTGGAGGATGCTTTGTGTACATACAGCTGATCAGGACATAAAGTGGTGCAACCACTTTGGTAGTACCTGGCAAAGACTCTGGAGTTAGTCTGGACACACACAGACATAAATTCCTTAACAAAGTGCTGAAGTTGTTTGTTCAGAAAGTGCCACCAAAATCCATTCAAGGATCCTTTGAAACTGGCTTTTCAAGAATGGGCATGAGTGGAAGCCAGCTTGTGTGGTGAATGACCCCTTTACATCCAGATTCCAAAATACCCAGTGTGCATCTTGCTAACTCCTTCCGAGGTGAAGCCTGCCACATGCACAGGGTCTGAAGACTACCAGACCTGGCAGAACCCAGAAGAACATCTCTTTTCCAGCAGCCAATCAACAAACAGTTTCTCCCCTCTTACTTCCTCCATGTGTCTGCCCCACGAACTTACGGGCAGGCAAATTTGAGCTTTCAGCTCCTGAGCTCCTTGCCTGTTGACCTCATGCAAAACTTTTTTTGCAAAACCTACTGCCACAATACTGGTTTCGGAAGTAAGGCTTTGCTTGGTATCGGTTCACCCAATGAATTATTCTGTGAGTTCTCTTGTATGGTAGTCATCAAGTTTTGTTGTGGGAAAATTTCCAAGCCATACCAAACCACACTGAACTGAAAAGAAGACTCTTTGCACTAAGGAGATAAGAAAGAAGCATTTAATCTTTACCCCAGTGGACTGTTGGATCTTCACATCAGTGGACTGTTGCAGCATAGTTTCTCAAAGGCAACAGTGCTGAATTTAGGAAAAGTTTAGTTTATATAGAATTTAGAAGTGGGAGGTACAAAGCAAGTGACAAAAATAATACATAATTGGTTACATACCTTGAGTCATATATTGACAGGCAGGCTAGTCTTGAAACAAAGGAATTGTTTATTATAATATAAAAACACTCTGGGAACAAGGGGAGGGGGACCTTACAGAGTGAGCACAATTAAAGGCATTATCATAATATAGGAACATGCTGGGGAGAGGCCCTTGAATTAGTCCAGGGTGCCTTAAGGTACGGACAATTACTCTGACTCAGTGCTCATCAGAGGTCTGCAGCTGGGCTGGAGACACAAGCAAGATCGACCGAATTCAGCAGAAACAGCAGAACAGAAACTTGGCCAGAGACTTCTAATTGATCATGAAATACCTGTAAGTTTGAAATCTTATAAATGTGGTCCTGCTTTATAATTGTGCTCCAACAGTTTTACCCTAAAAGGAGAGAAGGTAGATGGAAGGTGCTGGTCTGAGGAGCTCAAGGTTTATTTCTAGGTCAGTAATAAATATATGCAAAATTTCTACCCTTGCAAAGATTTATACTAGTAAACAAGGTTCCTATTGGCTGGAATCAATTTCTAAAAAATAAGCACCCCCCCCAAGCACTGAGGATTGAACCCAGGTCCTTTGCATTGGGCTATACATCCAGCCCATTATTATTTTATTTTTAAATGCATAAGGTAATATAGGGTTGTTCTGTGTTATACTCAATTTCTAAAATTCTTGGTAACAAAGGCATATAGCCGAACAAAATGAAAGTTGTAGAAAACAGAGAATAGTCTCAATTTCATAATTTGAGCATTGATATACATTTTGGCTAAAAATCCTCATAATGTTACTATTTAATCTAAATATTCCTCTTTACAAAGTGCATTTTTTTCTAGAAATAAATAACTCATTTTTATCTAGAGAATGGGTATGCCAAAGTCATCATAGTTTTATTCATTTTGACATTAAATTCCATAAAATTATGCACTCTAGTAGGCAGTCCTAGGCCAACTGAATGTTTTGAAAACTAATAATGATATTCACATATCAATCTGATTGACTGTACCTGGAATTCAGAGCTGCATAAGGGCTGTTTGATGTACCTTTAGGCAGATTATTTTTGTAGCAACTGGAAATATAAAAGCAAGACAAAGGCAGTAGCTTCCATTTCACAGAAAAGAAAAACAATGTTTATTTTAAGAGTAGTGCTCATTAAACTCTTCTTTGCTCTATTGAGATAGCAAGCTGTTATTAACAGGAAGCAAAATATTATCTGAAGCACATGCTACAGGGTCTTCATTAACTGTGCCCAGCTCTCATTTTAATAGCTTTTCAGACATGCACTTCAATTTGGCTCCATTATTTCATTTTAAAATTCATTTGATGTATTTTGTGATATGACTTTCAAACAGGAAAACTAAAAAGATTTTTCTTGTTAGGGATAGGCAAGTCCATGTTATGTCAACAGTTTTTTCAGATAATCCATTTGAACACTAAAAGTTAATGTTTTGGAATTTTATAATAACACCTATGAAATACATTGCTTTATATATTACTCATTTTCTTATAAATTCAAGCATATGGGAATATTACTGACTACATTCCTTAGTTCTATACCTCCCAAAACTAAATTTCTGAGCCAACTTTGTAGAATTTGGAAACTCACAAAAGAAAATAAAAGAAGTTCAAATTGCCCTCTTACTATTCAAATTAACAAATTATACTAGCAGTCCTAACCAGAGGCTCCCCCTCCCTGAAAAGGAAGAGACTATGATTATCTGCCAAGGATATGGTTGTTTATCTCCAAAGGTCAAAAGATTCAACTGAATTACTGGAATTAGTGAGGAAACTAGTTTATTCAATCAACACACATTCGTCTTACCCTCCTATTGAATAAAACTTTAATATTTGAAAAGCAATGTTTTTTTCCATAGGTCACTTATAACCAACTGGAAAATATGACATAAAGATTCATTAACAACAAAGGAAACATAAAAAAAACCCTAAGAATAAATTCAACAAAAATATGCCATATAATATATAATAAAACAAATAAATTACTATAAAATGTTGAATAACCCAAGTAAATAGAGAGATACATCGTTTTCCAGCTTGAAAAGCCTGTATTTTCAAAGGTGTCAACTATATGCACATAAAGCAATTCCAGTTCAAATCTCAGAAGATTTTGTGGAACTTGTCAAGTTGATTCTAAAATATGTCTGCATCCCCAGGACCCACAAATAGAAGGGGAAGATGAATACGTGTTGATTGAATAAATCAGTAAATAGCCCACTTCAAAAACCACCTATCTGGAAATGACTCACGCATGGGAATATCTAGCCAGATTCATCCTCTGAGCTCTAGGCCTGTACATCTTGCTTATTAATCTCTTCACTTGATTAGCAAGAAAACAATCCAAACTCGTTATGTTCAAAACAAAACAACTATGGAGCTCCAACAGGCACCAAGTTGCAAAAGCTAAAAAACAGGGAGTTCTCTCTACTCATTGTCCATTTGTAATGATATAAGTCATTACAACTCCTGTTGAATTTATCTCCCCAATGGTCCTTGAGTCCTTCCAGAGCTTTCTTCTATGCTGACACAAGCAGCTATCATAATTTCCTCCTTATCCTAGTGAACAATTTCCGTACTAGGCTGTCCTCCCTAAACTCACTACTTCCTTCCCTGCTGTCTTCCCAGCTTAAAATAGTGTCAAGATTTTCACTGCTCTTGAGAGTAACTCCAAAGTGGTCATCATAGTTTACAACATCCTGGCCTCACCCCAGTCTGTCTTCAAGAATCAGCTTTCACAGTATTTACCTGCAGTATGTAATCTTCAGCTATAAAGATCTAATTAATTCTTCAAAAATGTTCTCTCCTGCCACAGGACCTTTGAATATATCATTTGTGCCTAGAATTGTCTATTTCTTCCTTGTTTTAATTAACTCTGATCATCCTTAAAATCTAATCTCAATATTATTTTCCTTAGATAAGATAAGCTTGATTCCCATTATTTGCTCTTATAAGCCAGACGCCAGCCTTTACCTGTGAGTCAGCACCATTCAAGGACTGCAGGGGAAGAGAACAAGCAGTCACCAAGAGGCAAGCCCTGCCTGTGAATCAGCGCCATGCACAGGCCACTGGGAGGAGAGCGAGATGCCAGCCCCTTCCAGCATGCAGGCTGGGAGACAAGAACAGACAACTCCCCAACCCTGCCATAAGCTACTGGTTGATCCAGAGAAACACAGGCTGCGATGATAGCTATTGAGGTAAAATACAATTTAATGCTTGTAGTGTTTAGTGTTTCACTGACTTTGCAGGTCTAAAGCTGATAGTCTGATCATCTATTCAGAGGATAACAATACTCAATGTAGTATCTGTGGGGGATCTCCTGAAGGTGGTAGCCATTGTTAATTCCCTATTATCTTGTTTTGAAGTCCTTTATCTTTTTCATTGTTTTTTTGGGTTGGGTTTTATTCTGTTTTGTTTTGTCTGATTTTATTATATCTGATGGCATGGGCAGCTATTTCAAAGATAACAAGATATATTATGGTAGCCATTTTGGATTTACTATTATCTTGATTTGAAGTCATTTATTGCATGCATTGTTTTGTTTTTATTGGTTCTATTCTAGTCTGTTCTATTTAATTTTTACTATGTCTGAAGGTATCTGCAGCTATTTTGAAGACAACAAGAGGCATTATGGTAACCATTGTTGTTTTCCTACTGTTTTGGAATCCTTTGTCTCTTATACTGGTTTGTTTTGGTTGGCTTTATTCTGTTTTATTTTGCTTGGTTTTATTCTCTTTAAAATAAAGAAAAGCATATTATTGCTTCATGGCCCAGTTGCAAATTTATCTTTATCTGGGTGAGTTTTAGACTTTAAGCTCAATCAGAACAGGGACCATGCATTTTAGTACTTACATGGTATTCCCAGCAATTGTGCTCAGTGCTGAATGAATCAATAAAGGAATGAAGCTGGGCAGAAAAAAGAATTTGTGCACAGTGACCTGATACAACAGCAGGCAGTAGGTCTCCAGTGAATGAATGCGGAGGAACTAAATCTGTTCTAAGGAAACAAGAGTCACAGTCAAAGCATCAATTGCAAATTGTTCTACATCTAATTTAATATGATAAAAATGTTTCAACAGCAGAATCTCAGTATTTACATGAGTCCATTCACTACAATGAAAATAAAACAAGAAAGGATTCAGATATGAGAAAATATGAGAAATATGATTATCCATGAGATAATCAGGAATTTATGGTAGAAAATGACAGTAGAAGATAATGAAGATATAATGCTCAATAAAGAGCAAAAAAGAATATTTAAACAAGAACTTAAGTTCATCTGTGTTTTAAAGACCTTAGTATCATATGCTATAAATATTAAGATAAAATTTTTCATTGGACTTTATCATCAAGCAAGGCTACCCTAATTTAATAAAATGTCCATGCATAGAGAATTCCTAAGTAAAATAAGAATGACTGATCATTTCTCTTGAGAAATTGACAGAAATTTCTGCTCAAGTTTTGATACACTGTTAATTTCTATAGGTAACCCAAGAATCTCCATGCTGTTTATATAAGCATAAAGCAGATTGAAACTTACTTCATGCACACTTAGGAAAATGTGAATAAAAGGAAGGAGATGCAAAGTAAGTTTGGATAATATTTCAAGCATCACTGAGAACAAATGTTAATAATTTGTTGACAAAAATTCAATTCATTTTCTGAAACCCAGGGAATATTAAATTCCTTTGTATGAAATCACCTACTCAATATTCATAGATATATCTGAGGCACTAATAAAAGATCAGGTATAACACATCAATCTTTATGTCTTGTAGACCAAAGTCTCCAGAGAGATAGAATAAAACTGCCTTTCTGTGCAGTTCCTCACATAACCTGACAGAATGTTAAGATCATGCCCAGTTAAGTTACTACACTTGTAGGTGTAGGACTTCAAAATTAAGCAGATAATTGACTATCTTTATAATAAACTCACTCAACTTATAAATTTATGGTTTTGCCTTCTCTCAGTTAAATTTTTAAAGGCTTAGTTTTTAATTTATAAGAATAAAGTGTCAGCCTGTTGGAATTTACCACAAGATTTTGCCCACCTCCCATTTATTGAGTGCTGTTCATGGCTAGGCTCTGTGGTAAAAGCTTTTAATTCACTATTTCATTTTTTTCTTCAAAACCAGCACATGCCATTAGAAAGCTCATAAAAGTTTAAACTTTACTCAAGTATTTAAACCAAGGACTATGTTCAAGACACCAGAACCCACAAACATCTAAATCATATCTCTTTTGAACTATATCCATTATGTAGATGAGTTTAATCTCCTCAGTCTTAAACATCTGTGAAACACACCATCAACTTTAATAATTTTTTGCAGAGAACAGAAAAACCAAATAATGTGTAGTTTGATTTGAAGGCACATCCCAATTTTAGAAAATTAAATGTGAACAAAAGCAACCTCGTGGATCTTAAAAAAGTATGATTTTATTATCTCCACTAGAAGTGAACAGTATTTGGTCTTTCCAAAACACAGAAATAGTGTTGAGCGTTGAGTAATAGAAAATTATATCGTTTGAAATAGTAACAAAACAATGAGATGTGAATAACTGGTTCAATTTGGGTAGAAATCATGAATAGGCAAAGTATAACTCCTTCAGAGTTAACAGCTCTGTGATTTGAATGCCAGTAGCTCTCAGCTCTCCGTGTTAACTGCCCTCCTTGCTGCTCTCTTGGCTGCCAGAGCCGGCAGCTACTGGCAGCTCTCTGAAACTTTCCAGCACCTGGGTCCAGCGCCTCCTGTTGGTCTCCATCACTGTCCGGCACCACCCACTCTCAGTGTTGCCAGCCCCAGTGAAGGCTGCTGGTGTTTACTGTTACCAGCTTTTTAGTGGAAGCTGATCAGCTTGCTCTACTTGTGACAGACAACACGAGTGAGCAAAAATATGCCACCCAAAAGAGACTACTAGAACATGGAGGAACATATACTACATAAGGGTATGGGGAGACCTGCTTCCACAGGGAGAATCAGGCTCACCCGTGCACAGTGTTGCTGGTTAACCATAGACTTTCTTCTGTGTAGTCATGGGAAGGGGAAGAATGCCTCAAAACCTGGATTGCAGATGGCTAGAGAGGGGTGGAGTCCAAAGAGGCCATGGGGTGGAGTCGTCCAGGATGGACCTGTGAACAAAGCTGGCCACAGCCAAAGCAAATGTCTCTCAGGACAGCTGATGTGGCCGTGGCCAGCTGCGAAGTGCTTGGGGAAGCCAGCCATGGCCGTCAAACAGAGAAGAAAATACTACTTCCTGGGGAGTGTTGGGACCGTCTGTCCTGTCTCAGAAATACTTATAAAGCAATATAGAACATGTTAAGACTTGCATAATGAAGAAATCTAAAATCTTACTGAAGACCATGAGACAAGCTCTAAGTGGGTATAACTCAGCAGCATAGCCTGTACTTAGCATATTCAAGGTTCTGAGTTCAATGTTCCAGCACCCCCAAAACAAAACTGGAATCAAAGGAATAATGATCACATTGTGAGTAGAAAAATCTAACAATCAAAAATGTTAATTTTTACACAAATTAATATGTAATTCTAAATTGAATTCCAAATATATTTCTTTTTTGGGGAGGAGTGAGATTCAAACTCAAGCCCTCACATTTGCCTGGCAGATGCTGTACCATTGAGCTATACACCTGGCCCTCCAACCATATTTCATGCTAAAATTGCATAAAATATATATAGATATATATGGAAAAAAACCTTACTACTAGCAAAAGGAGATATTAAATAGCAAAAGAGTGAAACAGGAGCTTCCTTTGTCAGACATAAAACATTTTATGAAGCTGTTATAATCAATACGCGTGGTATTGGTTTAAAACTGGTAAACAAATCAGATCAGAAGAAGATAAAAGACAGTCTACACATAAATCTCCACCTAAATGCGAATTTAATATATGACAAAGGTGGTATTTCAATCCATTGGGAAAATAATATATTTGTTTTTAAAATTAATGATGTCATACAACTGGTTCACCATCTACTAGAAATTAACTTGAACTTCTGCCTCATATTATACATAAAAATAAATTATAGATGGATTAAAAGTTAAATATATCCCTGAGAAGGGAGATTTACATCCTGGCACTTTTTTTACCATTTGTAATAAGTTGAATGATGCCCTCTAAAAAGATATGTCTAAATCCTAATTCCTGGAACCTGCGAATGTGACCTTATTTGGAACTAAAGTTTTTAAAAATGTAGTTAAATTAAGGATCTGAGGATGACTTTATCCCAGATTTAGGGTAGGGACTAAACCCAATCACTGGTGAGGAGAGAGAGGAACATTTAGATCGAGAAGGAGGAGGAAGACATATGAAGGCGACATCAAAGGTTGTCACGATGCATCTGTAAGCCAAGCACTGGCAAGGACGACCCACAGTTGATTAGAGGCCAGGATATTGGCAGAACCATGGCCCTGGAACTCTTCCATCTTGGACTTCTAGCCCCCAGAACTGTGAGAGAATAAATTTCTATTGTTTTAAGACACCAGGTTTGTGGTAATTTGCTTAGTAGCCCCTGCAAACTAATGCAAGATCCCATTTTGCAGATACTTAAAGAATTACAAGGTAAGGGCTAGAGATGAAGCTCAGTAGTAAAACAGTGGCTTAGTATATGTGAGACCCTGGGTTTGAGCCCCAGCATTGAAACTGAAAAAAAAGGTAGAGAAGGAAAAAAAGAGAAGATATTAAAAACTTAAGGAGGAGAGTACATTTACTATTTTACATTCATTATACTATGCAGGTGTTTTGCTGCTGCATGCAAGTGACCAGTCAATAGAAAAATACAGAACTGTGCTGTTAAGAAATCACCATGTTGATCTTGAGTACATGCCACAGGTTAGAACATTGAGACCATGAAGACAGGCTACATATACATTTGCTTTAAAAAAATCTATGTTTCATGCCCATCTTCAATGATGGACATGAGAAAATAAATATAAAAGTATAAATGAGTATTAGAGCAATGAACTTATTGATAGAAAATGTAGGCCTGTGTTATGGTTTAGGTCAGCAAAAGTTCATGTCTGGAAGGTTTGATCCCCAATGCAATGTTCGGAGATAAGAGGTGACTGGATCATGAGACCTCTGACATCATGGATGGATTAATCTTTCGACTGATTCACAGTTTAATAGACTATTGGAAGGTGGTGAAAACTTTAGGAGGTATGGCCTAATTAGAGGAAGTAGGTTGCTGGGGGCCTGACTTTGAAGGGGATATTTTGTCCCCATGCTTTTACTCCCTTTCCCTGTCCCTGTCCCCCTCTCTTTGACTACTGTGAATGGCACCCCCACCCTCAAAAACATAGGTGAAGATCATCCAGGAACTTGGATAATCTTTTTATTCTCCTTAGAGTATGATATCTGGTTGTACTGGCCAGCTTTTTGTTGTTGTGATAAAATACCTAAGAGAAGCAACATAGACTAGGAAAGATTTATTTGGGCTCACAGTTTCAGTCCGTAGTTGGCTGATTCTACTGCTTCGGTGCTGATGTAAGGCAAAACATCACACAGGAGGGCATCGTAGAGCAAAGTTGCTCACCTCGTGGCTGACACGAAGCAAACAGAAATCAGAGACCAAGTGCTGATGGGCTTCCTCTTTTGCTTTTGTTCCGCCCAGGCTCTACCCTATTAGATGGTAACATCCATGTTAATAAGGGTCTTTCTCCTTTAGTTTATTGATCCCAATGTCAATCGCTTGGACACACCCTCACAGACAAACCAACATACATCCAGAACTGTGCTCTATAATTTCCTAGGTGTCTCTCAATTCAAACATGTTGACAATCAAGATTATATTACACTGTTACAGAAGCACTTAAAACTTCTCTTTTGTCAAGTGAATGCCTAGGTAGCTTTTATTTTATAAACTAACAATACCTATTATAACAAAAGATACTAATAACATAATTTAAATATTGTGTGCAAAATATTTTACTTCTATGTTTTAAAATGTCTAACATTCAAAGGTTCTCTAATATGACACAAATGGAAGAATTAAGGAGTGTAGTATCTGTAAGATAAAATAAGTGTTTTGACTTATAAGGCTCTTTTGGTTCTCTTTAGCTCTCCACTTTTTTTCTT
>RJWT010050330.1:0-10871 GCA_004365215.1 Cuniculus paca | reverse complement strand
TCATGATGAACATGCAGATCACTTCCAAAATTTAATTATTATGAATTGTGCTTCTTTAAACATGAGTATGCACGTGTCACTTTCATATGATATCTAAACCTTTCTGGAAGATGCCTTGAAGAGAAATATCTGAGGTGAATGAAATTTCTAGTTTTAGTCTTTGAAGAATCATCATACTGATTTCCATATTGGTTGTACTAGTTTACATTCTCACCAGCAGTGTAGAAGGGTTCACTTTTCCCCACATCCTCACCATCATTTCTCATCATTTGATTTCTTGAAGATAGCCATGTTTTTTGGAGTAACATGCAATCTCAGTATTGTTTTAATTTGCATTTCCCTAGTAGCCAAAAACATTAAACATTTTTTCATGTATTTATTAGCCATTTGTACTTCTTCTGAGAAGTGTCTATCCATTTCAGTAGTCCATCTTTTGATTGGGTCTCTTATTTTAAGAGACTAATATTTTTGAATTTTTTATACATTCTAGATATTAATCCTCTGTCTGAGGAATAGCTGGCAGAATATTTTCCCATTCTGTAAGTTGTCTCTTCACTTTGTTGGTAGTTTCTTTTGCAGTGCAGCAGATTTTCAATACTACTTCTTATGCAATGTGGGTTCTTTTCAGAAGTCCTAACCTACACCTATGTCTTCCAGAATTTTACCTATTTTATCTCCCAGAAAACTGTTTCTGGCTTAGCATTTAGTTCTTTGATCTATTTTGATTTTCCTTTAGTACATGGTGAAATATATGGGTCTAAATTCAATCTTTGGCATATAGATAGTTTTTCCAGCGCTATTTCTTAAAAAGACTATCTTTTTTGTGGTGTATTTTTTGTCTCTTTGTCAAAGATCAAATAGCTGAATGTGCCTGGTGTTGCTTCCACATCTTTCATTCTGTTCCATTGATCCACATGTCTGTTTTTGTGCCAGTACCGTGCTATTTTTATTACTGTAGCTTTGTCATATAACTTCAAACACAGGATTGTGATGTCTTCTGCTTTGTTCTGGTTACCCAGGATTGCTTTTGCTATTTTTGGTCTTTTCTGGTTCCATATGAATTTTAGTATTCTTTTCCCCTGTTCTGTGAAGAATGTTAGTTTTTTTTTTTTATTGAGACAACATTAAATCTTTGTAAAAGTTTTGGAAGTATGATCATTTTAACTATGTTAGTTCTACCTGTCTGGGAACAGGGGATATCTTTCAATTTACTGATGTCCTCTTTGATTTTTTTTTTCAAAGCAATGTAATTTTCATTGTAGTGGTCTTTCACCTCCTTAGCATAATTCCTAAGTATTTAATTTTTCTTGATGCTTTTATGAATGGTATTATTTTCCTAATTTCTCAGTGAGTTAATCATTAATGTGGAAGAATGATGTTGATGTTTGTGTACTTATTTTGAATCCTGCTACATTGCTGGATTTTGTTATTAATTCTAGAAGTCTTTTAGAGGAATTTTCTGGGCCTTCTATGTAGAGAACGGTGTCACCTACAAATAATGATAATTTGAATTTTTCCTTTCCTTTACACTTCCCTTTTATTTCATTCTCATGCTTGATTACTCTGGTGAATGTTTTGAGTACTGTTTTGAACAGGAATTGTGATCAGGAGTATCTTTATCTTGTTTCTGATTTTAAGGTTTTGACTGTAGGTTTCAGAATCAGACACTTCGTTGAATATTATTCATTATAATCTTGTTAATTCTCAAGATTTAATTAAAAAATGTCCTTGTAAAATAGAGAAGTAAGAAGGTAAAATACAGTACTTTTAATAAATGTTTACCATAAAAAATTTGAAAAGTAGAGTCAATAAACACCTGGAACAAAGTGAGCACACAATAATTATTCTCTCACATCATTAAAAATGGTTGGTATTTTAATGATAAGTGGCTAAGATTGAATTAGTCCCTTATGATTGGACATTTAAATTGTTTATTTTTAAAAAATCAATTATAAATAGCATAGCCAAAAATAACTACATAAAAATTCAATAAGCATAATTCTGACCATTTTTGTTAAATCCGACTTTGAAAAGTGGGATTAAAAAATACAACACATGTGATCAGTTTTAGGCATTCTGACTGGGAAAGCCAACTTCCCTTCCAGAAAGTTTGTACCTCTTAGTGATTTTTATACTCCTGAATGAAAGAGTAACTTGGAGGGCAAGCACACAAAGCCACTTGAGAAAGTAAAAAGATTTAAGTTCAGACTTGGCTGACATCAGACTCCTGGGATAACAGTGTAGCTCACGCTCCCTCAACAAAGTAATTGAAAAGAGCATACTATTCTGAAAAGCAGAGTCCTGCCTGCCAGCATTAGAATATTTCTACGACAAAACCAACAAAGATTCTGGACTTATGCAGACTTCAGATCCCCCACGCAGTGGTTTCCAGACACAAGGGATATTCAGTTCCCCTGGGAACATGCTAAAGTTTACAAAACACACACAATCACACATACATATGTACACATACATATAAAATACATTCATACATGCACTCCACAATCCTGTATTCCTCTACTTACCCCTTAAGGATTCTTTCTCAGTAAGTCTCATATTAGGGTGAGAAATTTGTGTTTTTAGTGCTGTCCTTAGGTAATTCTGGTACAGATTAGCCTCTTATCAGAGCTAACTTCTAAAACACCTTAATGTTCTAAATGTTTGTGTGTCTGTCATAAGAGAGTCATGACTGCTTTATAAATCCAACTGAGGAGGTTCTTTTCTTAAAAAATATTGAGACAGAAGTACTTAAAGGCTGGAAGTTTAGCTCAGTGGCTCAAGTGCCTACCTGGTAAGCATGAGATCATGAGTTTGATGCCTGGTACCAAAAAAAAAAAAAGGTACTTAAATGCATAATTTTTGTGATTATTTTGTCTTCAAACAGTCCAATATTAGTCTCTTCCAAAGGATCTTTATGTACATCTACACACTTATTTTAACAACCTTATGGTTTTGTAATCAAAATTTTTTGTTTCTTGGCTTTTTCTCCTAGAATATATGTCATTATACAGTGATGTACAGGGAAATTATTTAGACTGCCTAATTTATGCTTCCATTACTCTTTCTTTCTACCTCCATCCTTGGACCCAAGACAGGAACAGTTGACTTAAATTTGATTTCACCACTACACATGAGTATTTCATGTGCAGCTGGCCTTCCTTTCTCCTCATCTTTTCATTAGAAGCAATAACAACAAGACATTTGTTGAGTACATACCCAGTATCAGAGTATATAGAGAGGATATTTATAGAGATCACCTTGTCTCCCTGACATCAGTCAATGCTAATAGAGGTGAACATGTGTCAGTGACTTTACTGAAATAATCAATTCATCAGGGAACTACTGAGATATTATAACTGATCTACAGAGCATGTGGGTATAAATAGACAATTTAGTAGATTTCTTTATTAAATACAAAACTGGATACTGTCTAACAGTGCCATATAGTTCATTATTGGGATTGGTTTCTTTTCCACCAAACAAGAATTATCTGCCTTTTTACCAGATAGAAATATACAAGTTGTCCAGTTCAGCATTGATAGAATACGCAATATTCTCACATTTATTTCCAAGTTTGGAAGAGTTTTCATGAGAACCTGAAGATAGAATATAGCACGTGAGGAACCAATGTCATCAATAAGTGAGAGGGTGAAACATTTTTTCTTAGAAATGTGGCACAGCTCTCTGGAACAAAGGATCTAAAAATAAGAGTGGAATTCGGGGAAGGAGAAAACAAGGAGGTAGAGGAAAGAGAGCAAAGGAAGGATGGAAAAGAAAGGAAGCAGGGAAGAAATAAAGAGGACAGGGAAGAAATAAAGAAAAGAACACAGTATTTCAAGTCTTCTCCCTCATACTTCATGGCTAAGATTTGGATTCATAGAAAATACTGCTTAGAGATTTTATCCAATAGTGTTTATAGTTCTGTCAAAATCAGAGCAATTGAAGCAGCATACTAACAGTAACTGAATATACATAATATTATATTGAAAGATTGGAGGAAAGCTAAAGTTACTTATAGCTAGCTCCTCTAAAAGTTTTGATTTACATTGATGGAAAATATTCTGTGGTTGAACCAAATATGCTACATGTTCATTGTTAAGATACTTGCTTAAATTGCTTCATTTTGGTTTTGATATATACACTGCTATATGGGTTTTTATCCCTTTAGTATTACAATTTTTTGGAAAAGCATTTTCATAAGTGTTTCACATACAAATGCCCAAATTCTTCTGATCTGAAAGTGATATTTTTAGATTGACGCTCAGCAGAGAAAGAAATAGCCTTATTTCCTCCTTGCTATTTGAAACAAGAAATACTCAGATGTTTCTAGAAATTTCTTCTTTTCTTTGTACTTGAAGCTTTTAACTCATATTGAAGGAAGAAAATATCAGAGGAAAAATTTTTCAGGAATGACCAAAGCCATGATGGGTTTGGAACAACCGGAATGAACTAGACAGGCATTTGGTTGCACATCCATTATAAAAAAACAATCTACCTTACAACCTCATGAGAGAAAAAAACCCTGGGCTGGTCTCCATACGCTTTGGTTTGGCTAAACAGAAATACCTTCAAAAGAGTTCATATAGCAGTAATATGAAAGTTCTAATTTTGGTTTGTAGTGAAAATCAGAAATCACAATGACAATAACAAATGGAAACAAAATATTTTTAAAGATGCACAATGTCAGTCAGTATTTCAATTATTTACAATTCCAAGTTAAGACTAACTCTTAACCCAGACAGCAGCCTTTACAGAGACAAAACATAGTACCCCATCCAGATTCACATATGCAGTGTCGGTGTGGTCAAGATGGGCTCTCCTGTCCCTTTCATGAATGGCTTCATGTATATTGGAACTTCCAGAGGGAAAAATCACTAAATCCCAAAATTGGAGGACTGCAAATGAACTGATCGTTAATGAGTACCATTACAATCCAATGCTTTATAAACACTATCTGATTTAATCCAGCCATTCCCTGTAAGGCAAATATCATCTTCTTCCTTCAAATGAGTGAGGAGACTAAGGCCTAGTGAACCTAAGTAATTTGCCCGGGATAACATAAAACCACACACCAAGAACTTTTGTCTTCACTTCCACTGAAAACTATGCCTTCTTGAAGGCATCCTCGGGCTATTAATCCATAAGCCAAAAGAAAGCAAAAATGCCTCTTCCATAATCAATCTTTAAGAAAGCACAAATCAAGAAAGGATTTGGAGCCTGGTGTCCTGATGCCAAGTCCAGACACTTTCTTCTACATTAGCAACCAGGGGAAAGACCAGAGGACCTCTCAGCAGAATATTTAGCATCATTGCTCCTCAGTTCTGTCTGGGGTTCACATGGAAGTCCTGATTCTTGAAACACAACCATATTCTGTATATACCCACAACAGACAAATGAGTAGCTCCATCATTACCCATAGCACCCCATTTGACTAAACTCGAAATGTCTGCACCAGTTATGGAGAGAACCTGGGAAATGTGGCCATTGTTTTTTGAAGAGCTGCTCCATTCTGAATATGACGCTAAAGGGATATAATGAGAAAACTCACAAAACAATCACTGCTCCCCATGCACTAAAAGTTCATATTTTAAATCTTTGTAATTAATCATTTGACAGGTACTTACCAGTGAGACCTGCCAAACCATAAACAATGACCTGTCAAAGTCCAGAGCTATGACAAAAAAGAAAAACAACAATGTATTCAGCCATCCAAAAACAACAAAAAAGATACAACTAACTCTTGGGAAAATTGACAGGAAAAATTTTACCCAAATTTGTTTAGACTGAATGGTCTTGAGATGTGGTTAGTTTTGTTGATCTGCTCTTGCCAGGAGCAAGAAGTTTTGTTCACATTAGTCTGAAAAATAGTTGTTATACTTGGTAGGTTTTCATCAGGATTCAAATCTTAACCACCTGGCCAATAGTTTAAAAGGGTTCAACTACTCTGAAATACATTTTTCAGGTAAATCAACTGATGGGAGTCCAGTGTGTCAATACCTGACACCATGCTAGAACCACAGTATCATATTTGAACAAGCGATATAGACACATATCCATTCTTGATGTCAACTTTTTCCCAGGGTAAACTCTCAACCTTCCCAAAGTCATTTTTCCCCATTCTTAGGACATATTTAGTGCCATGCTTCATAAATGACACTGAGAAAACAGAAATAATCGAGGTACAATTCCTTCAAAAAAGCACAAAGCCTCCTGGTGAATAAAATCAAGCAATCAACTGCAGGATTACATTAAGGCCAGAAAACTTTGTGAACCTCAAACTCAAAGCCATTGTTAGCCAAACTCCAGGATAAGTTTTCAAGAAAATGTGAAGCTTGATCTAAGTCCCAAAGAACAAGTAGAAGACTACTGAGTGAAGATGAAAGAATAGGATTTCAAGTCAAGGCAACAAGATATGGAAAGGTATAGGGGTACAAAACAGCTTTGAGTGTTGAAAGTCTGATTCTTCTCCGCTAATGGGAGGCTAGAAGGATCCTGAAGAATGATGAGAGAAGAAACCATGTCACTTAGACCTGTGGGTTTACTGAAATCAGTATTGTATGCAAACCAATTTTAGGAGGCAGGCTTGAGAGATCCAAGCTATTTGCCAAGTTAAGAAGAGTCTGAGAGAGGGGTCACCAGGCAAAATATGTGATCAGGGGACTTAAAAACCAGAAGGTTGTAAATGTTGATGTCATGTTAGACTGGCAAGGTAAGAGAGCATGGTGCCTGGTAGGATCTTATACATGCCTTCTGCAACAAGATTTCAGTTAGCTCTAATTAAAATACCAGAGCAGAAATATCAAAATTGTGGTTTGATCTATGTCCTTGTACATAAATTTACCCAGTGACCAAATGTTTGATTAAAGCCTTGTCTGAATACAGAAACCAGGTATTCAAACAGAGGAACTTAATACAGGGAGTTAATCATACATGTAGCTGGGAAGTTAGGAGGTGGTGAGTTACTCATAAATTAGCAATACCGGAAAATTCCGTTGCACGTAAGGTTGAAGGCTGGGGTCTAAGATCGGCAGAAAGCCACTGGAATCGAGGTACTTCTGTCCAATAGGATCTAGAGTCTTGAAGGGGATGTAGTAGACACTGCAGATATCATCCAAAGCAGAGACAAAGGAAGAAATATTCTGGGTTATCTTCTCCTCCAGTGCTTCAGTCTTCTGCCAGACTCTGGTGCCCTCATGGGCTGAAACAACTTGGAATTCAGAAGGTGAAGGAGCCCAGGAAATGTGGTTTCCTGTGACAAGGACCAAGGAAAAATGGGCGTGGTGGCACATGCCACTACTAGGGAAGCTGAAGCACAAGGATCGCTGTGAGTTTGAAGCCAGCCTGGGCTACATAGTGAGTTCATTACTTCATAGCATTTCCCTTCCAGTCCTCTCATGAATGGGTAAGGCCATATGACTAGTTCTAATCAATGAATTAAAAGTGAAAGTGGCATGTACACTTCCAGGAAAGACCATTGTCTTGGCAGTGTGAGCTTCCCGAAAGATGTGGCTTCCACTCTGCCACAGTGACCAGCACCATTTGAAATGATGTCTGCTTTGGCAGCCTGGGTCCCCAAAGGAGGTGTGGTACAGAATCCCCTAGCAAAGCCACAGTGAGGAAATAACAGGAGCAAGAAGTAAACCTTTAATGTACACAGAGATGTTGCAATTCTTGTTGGTGCACTACAACCTACCCAACCCTGGCTTATACAATAGCCACATTCCTTGAGCATACTACTCTGAGCCTCAATTTCCTCGTCTGTAAAAGGTAGGAATGATGATACTATTCTTCTCACCATCCCATAATAATGACATAATAAGCTGGTATATATGATGGTGCTTTGCTCACCAGCAACTATTCTTTTCATTTGGTAAATTTAAATTATTACCATCCCCTTTTTTAAAAAGATGACAAATAGTAATAGAAGAGAGAATTACTATCTAGTGTTGCTTTGTCACCACCTAAAAGAAAGCTGTGTTAGTTTGACTATATTTCCATATCTACCTCAAGGTCTTTAACTAAAACTTAATGTGCCTAGAGTGACAATTAAAGGATGACCCACCTTCTTCTTTGATAATACCAAGTACACAGACCTCCTCAGACCTAGGCCACGTTTGATGAGCCTTTCTGCAATGTGCCCATCTATACCACTGACACATACCACTGTCATCTTAGGCTGGAATAAAATTTCTTCTATATGTTACTCACTGCATTGCCCTCAGTATACCAGGCTTTAGATTCATTTGTTTATTCAGTTAAGAGTTCCAAAAGCAAATTGAGCACTTTTTGTGTGCACAGAACATTATCATGGTCCTGTTTAGGGTGGCTATAGTTGTCAAAATCCAGATTAGAGACAGAATGCTTGGAAGTCATCCTATCATGGATAATCTAGCATATATCACAGCTAGAAGACATTCATCTATTCATTCATTCATTTACTCCAAAAATAGTCATTGACTCCTTACCGTGTGCTGGGACTGCACATAGTAAATAGAGATAGACTCCATCTCTATCCTTGGTTATTTGATCTAGATGGAAAGATAGATTTTAGTGAAATAATCACAGATATATGTAAATTAGCAACTGAGGTAAAGGATATAAGAGCAATGATGTTGTGAAAATCTCAAGGTATTTAAATTAGTACAGGAGACCATGGGAGCTTTCCTACAGGAAGTCATGTTTACACTGACATTTGAAAGTTACTAAGTAGTGAAGAGAGAACATTTCATGCAGTAGGAAAGCATGTGCAAAAGTACTGTGGCAGGGTGAGAAGGAAAAAATCAAGAGAAAGTTGAAATAGAGAGCCCAAATAGAAGGGAAATATGGGAAGTGAGTTTGGATCCATAGAAGGTCTAATAGAGAATGCTCAGTACTGAGGCTCCCAAGCCAAGAGCAATGGGATGTCACTGAAGTGATCCATAAAAGTGTCCAAAATGTCAGTAGTCTTCTTTGAGGGGCAAAGTGTCTGACAGGAAAACAATGTGTCCAGGTGGAACATAAAGGAAAGGCCAGAATATGACTCTTTAAAGTCAGAGATCTTTACTCACTGATGTACCTAAAATAGTACCTGGTTCCTGGGAGGAACTAAATCAGTATCTGTGGAATGAATAATGGAACAAGATATGAGGGACCAGAATGAGAAGCACCATTTCCAGAGATTAGAGAGGGCTTCAGGGATAGCACATGAGCTGCACCTTGAAGGCCATGTAGGACCAGCAAGTGTGGAATAGAAGAGCTCAGGTATCCCACCAGGGTCATCCAGGGAGAGAGACCTGCTTAAGCAGAAGGCAGGGTGGCCATGGGGCCCAGACCAAATGAGCAGTTCACTTTGGCTGGAAAAATAAGGTGCATGAAGAGAGTCATGAGAGTACAATTACAAAGGTAGGTTGAGGTTAACTGCCAGGGTCCCACCTTGAATGCCAAAGTTATTTCCCAAGCTTATCCATATATCTCCTCTCGACACTTGGAGTTCTCACTCATGGGAACTGTGTGTGCTGTAGCAGATGGAGACAGGTGCCAAGAAATCCAATTCTCAAGAAGCGAGCAGTCCACACCAATGTGATGATAGATTTTTTTTTGTTTGCTTTTTATTTGGGAATTCCAGAACACAAGCCAGCCCTCAGCACACCCTCCAGAGAGCCACCGGGACCACGTGTCTTCCTCTGACACGTGGATCTCACAACCTCAGCCTGCACTTGCTTGACTCTTTGTAGGGGAGGAGAAGAGGATATGGAAGTGTGTGGATGTGATCTGGAATTACAGCACCATGCGGAAGGAAAATGTGCTGCAACTCAGTCATGCAGAACTTCTAAAGAGTGTTTCTCCCGCAGAGACTTCAGGCCTGTCTGCTTGCCACTATTAATATACAGAGAACTGCACTTGGACAAATCAGAGCTGTTAGAATGAGTTCCTGATCACAAGAGTCCTGAGTGTTAGTAGTGGCAGGAATAAAATTCAAAATATGCTATTTTGCTCTGTGTGGGGGTGTATCTCATTCCTTCCTCAACTTTGAGATACTGGGTTCTCCAAGTGTAATCAACTAGGAGTCAGGAATTCCAGCTGGTAATCCTGGTTTGCCATAAATTACACTAAGATATCGTTACTAAAACTTTTCAGGTTTCCTCATCTATTAAAAAAATAATTAGAAAAAAACAGGTAAGAAGTAGATTGTTGGGGGCTCACAATGGCTGGGATGTGCCAAAGTGTTTCATTACAGAAGCAGCATTTGGGTGAGAGATTGTGAGGCAACAGAAAGTGTAATTAGCTCTGGCGTTGGGTCCCAGTCCTCTCCTCCCAGTCAGCTAGCTATCTTTCCAAGTAAAGATTCATTAAGTGTTCACTCTGAGCCTACTCCAAATGCATGAGCAGTATTAGCTCAATGAATCCCTACCACTACTCCTCTGAGGATACAATTACCACACTAAGCACTAAGTACCTGACAGTGAACTCTCAAGATATCTATGCCTTACAGTCCCAAGCACAGCTGGCTTCCTTCCTGCTACCATCTGCAGTTCTACTAATATTTGGAAATAGAGATCAGGTCTGAGTCTTCTTTGCTGCACCCTTAACATCCTGTGTCCTCTGCTTTGATCAGGTTCCTCTTTCTCCATAGCCTCCTGAAATTTGCACCCAGAAGAGGCCACACACAGGTGGAAGCACTACCGCATTTCATAATGCAGCCTAACAGCAAGGCATTGCCTTTGCCGGGCATAGCCTACAATGAGAATCACAATATGGACAGCAGATGGAACTGAATTTAGAGTACATATGGAAAACATCAGCAAGAAATCTCTACTGCCCCCACCCGTCTGACTCTTCACCATTCCCATCTGAGACCTTTTAGAGTTGACTAAGAAAAGTCACTGGTCATC
>RJWT010050329.1:0-10867 GCA_004365215.1 Cuniculus paca | reverse complement strand
TTGATAAGCAGCTTCTTCCTGTTACCCACCCTCCTGCACTGCTATCTGCCCTGAGGTGCTGCAGACAAGAGGGAGCCCTCACTGGGGCCTGCTCCATGCTGTTTGGATTTTTGGCATACATAACTATAAGCCAGATAACCCTCTTTATGCCAAGGTTACAATGATTCTGGTCTTTAATTACAGTAACACAAAATAGACAAACACAATGGTCTTTGGGCCTAAGTGGCTAAGGCTCATTGTCGCCTAGCCACTATTCTCTGCAATGGGGAGCTCACAGCTTTCATCAAATACATGCAGTTTCATTTGTGTTCCTTATAGGAAACTGTTCTGCTATTTTTTTTCCCTACTGAGTACCACCTATCTTCCCACAGTGGGCTGTAGACTATTATTAAATTTACCTCTTTAATCTAGAAATGGCATGAATTGGTTATCTCAACACTATACTTAAACAACTTCAGTGGCTTTCCATTTTATTCTAGTTTATATGCAACTTGGTAGGCTAATATTCAAGATCTTCAGGAACAGACTGCGGTCTCAGCTGCTCTGTGAGCTCCAACGGGCTCTGCTCCTTGTTACTGTGCACTCCGGCTAAACTGGATCAGCTTTTGCTCATAAACGACATCACATCTTTCTCTTTTCTATACCATCACATGAATTTGCCAAACATCTATTTTATTTTCTTCCATCTTCATTTATCATTTCTTACCCACTTTCTTGAGGTGCACCCAAATGAACCCTATCTGATTCTTACTGTACTCTCTCTCTCATCTAACTTACCACTTTGAATATCCCTTGCAGAATTTACACCCTACACTGTCCATTATTACACAGTGTCCCTATTCAACTGTAAAATTCTTGAGAAATTAGTTTCATAGCAGCTACATAATAGATGTTCAGTGAATAAATAAATGAAATAAAACTTACAGTTAGAATACATTGTGCCAAAGGAAGAGACAAAAAGAAATAATCAAGAAATGGTTAGCTAATCACTTGAGGCTGGACACCAGCGTGGCATCCTGTGTGTGGCATCCTGCTGACAGCTTATGGGCTCCGAAGAAAGGACTGGATATTCAAGTCCTTCTACATGGACTGTGCAAGGAAGATGGCTTCTGAGACATAATGAGAAATGTAATCATTTTCCTCTGCGTCCCATGGTGCAACTTTCCATTTCATTGGAAGTAAGGCTCTCTACACTCTGTCACTTTTATTTGAATGAGTAACTTTTGAGACTTTCTATTAAAAATTACACTCTGTCATATTGCAAAGATTTCCTGTTGGTAGGATAAATCAGTACAAATATTGATATCATGGGTTTTTTCCCAGATGTCTTTCATTTTGATAGTGTTAAAGTTTTTCATAGAAATTAAAACTCGATTTTAAAAAGTAGTGAAGTTCTTTAATATGCTAGAAAAGATACTAATAGAAAAATAACTGAAAAGACATTTTTACTATCATTAATGAAATGCAAAACATTAAGTGATAACATGGGATTTTCTAAAGGCAGAGACAAAATCACATCAGGTTCATCAATAATATTATAGAAATAACAAGGACTGAGGTTGTAGTTCAGTGGTACAGTGCTTACCTGGAAATAACAAAATTAATTAAAATAGGATAATAAACAATTTAACATTATTTATCAACACAACTTGTGGAATATAATGATTCAAAAATAAAGGATGGTGAGCATAAATAATCAAATGAATATACAAAATATTAAGAAAATAAATATATCTCAAGGTAACTAGCATTTATTAAAATCCATACTGTA
The DNA here is from genome assembly GCA_004365215.1 of Cuniculus paca. Classification (NCBI taxonomy): domain Eukaryota; kingdom Metazoa; phylum Chordata; class Mammalia; order Rodentia; family Cuniculidae; genus Cuniculus; species Cuniculus paca. The sequence goes on along the minus strand of RJWT010050329.1, from coordinate 9,096 downwards.
TGCAGATGATTATGATCACTGTATTCATATTGTATCATTTTATTTTGATACTGACACTAAGAAGTAAGAAATATTCCCTACCATTTTAATTTATGGAAACTGATACACAGACTAATACAGAGTTTTGTTGAAAAATCATATGATGAAGCTGATATTCAAAGTCAAAACTAACTCCAAATCCTTGTGGCCTTTCCACCCATATTATGCCATTAGATCTTCTAATTTACCCACTGGAATCTTAGAACCTCCCACTCAAAAGCTGGCACTCACTTTGCCCATTTGCATTCATTCTCATTGCATGGTCCCTTTCCACATTTTCCCACTTCAAATGACTTGAGTGAACCCCCTCAACCATTTTCCTTGGATTATTGAGCAACTCTCTTCCACTGGAAGATTCCCCAGTGAGTCTTGTACTAGAGACAACTTTTAGGGATCTTCACATTTTCCCACTTCAAGGAATTTGTTGGGAAATTATTCTCAGATGAATGAAAATTAACCCACTCTGGTATTACCACTCAAAGAGCAGCAATAGTTTCCTTAGAAATTCCTTATCAATTCCTTAGAGCCCGACTTTTCAGTCTTGTCATTCCTTCGTTGAACAGCCATTATATTGTACTTTCTTACTTATCAATAATATATAAAATGTTCTGTGCATTATTTATTGAAAAAAATTAGTAGTTTATGGTGAACTTCTAGTCTCTGCTTTGAAATATGTTCCTCTGTTCCACCAGTGTCATTAAATCTCAGTTCCAGCCTTCCTACCTGCTTTATGGACTTCGTTTTGTTCATGCCTAGTGGAGTCTGATCCTCTAATAATTAAGGAACTTTACTGCTTATAAATGTATCCGAAACATTATATCATGTCTTACCTCCAGTAATGAATGAAATTTATAAAATATATCTGAAAGGAAAAGAGAATTAAACCTAGAGAGTTTTATAACAAACCATAGATTTCTAATGTATATTTCTAACTCAAAATCACTTGAATTTAGTTCTGTAACTTTCATCATACAGTTACATAAAATATAACACACTTTTTAATCCTCTTTGGAAATTTTTGTTAGTGAAAAGGCTGCAATCCACAGTTTGTTAAGTAACAGTTAGGCATTGAGGCAAAGATTTCTTTTTATACAGAATGTCCTCAGTGCACATTTTTAATTTAATATGCGAATGCCTGTCAGCATCAGAACAAGGCAGGTAAACTACCTTGGAAGTGAACAAGAGGTTTCCATGTAGGATGATTTCATGCAGCTCTAAGAGGACTGGTTTTACTGCGTCCAAGGTAAAATTTTAAACATGTCTTTGCAGATCTTAACTGTTAATGCTCATCCTGAAATGTAATTACTTGCCCGGAAAGGAATGAGCCTACACTGAAAAAAAAGATATCTTCTGGGGCAAGAATCTCTCATATAAATACTTGTTTGAACAATGAAATGAATCAGACACAGAAGTTTAACTATTGCATGGTTTCTCTTATATAAGAAATTCAAAGTCTAAATAAATAACAAAATAAAAGATAGGTAATACAAGTAGGGAGACAGATCTTTCTCCAAGGGAAAAGGGATCAAGAGATGAGGAAGGGGAAGGAAAGTGGTTAAAAAGGGAGTACGAATTTTATGGCTGTGCACCAACCCCACACAAGGACTGCAGATATTGTTTTGAAAATGTACAAAAAGGAAAGGGGGTGAAGAGACGGATGAAGGGGAGGGGAGGGAATGGAAACGTGATTAAAAAAGAAATTAAGTTGAATAATGTACATCATCAATTTCCCACAAGAAATGTAAACATTATATACTACAACCATACACTGCTATAAAAACATAAAGTGGGATACACCAAGGAGAAAAAGTAGGCATTATTTTTTCAGTGTCCCGGGAGACTCTTCTGAGGTTACTCCTCATTATGAGCAGAAGGTTGAAACTGATATAACTGATATAGTAGATGTAGCTGTATCTCCTTACCTAAGCGAGCAGGAATGAGATTGTGCGACTGTGATTATGCTATAGATGCTCTATCACTAGTCAACTGGGCAAAATGCTGCAACCCATTTTGTTTGGTGTTCATAACTGACATAAATAGCTTCATGACCATCAGGAATGAGAGTGTAAAGATCATATGAATGTAGAAACTCAAAAATTGCTGAAGAAGTTTGCTATGAATTCTGTTTGAGACCCCTCTGTAAGAGAGGGTGATGGAGGATTGGCTATGCATGCTGGGTTTGGGTTTGGGAAAGAACTTCAGCACTCAACACATTGATTTAATGCCCGTCATCCTATTCAGCTTGTGGAAAGCAGAGCTTTGATTCAAAAGATGTGAGAAAACTTTATACGGAATTTAATGCAGTTGCTATTTTCCATTCGTGTGCCAAGCTCAATTTTAAACTGAGAGGAAATGGGAGAAGGCAAAAAGATGCTACAGATTGGTAGCTTGCTCTGACTTCATTTACTCAAGAAAGAAGTAGTAAGTTTCTCCATCCACAAATAAAATTTAACCACTCCTAGCGCAGAGAATCCAGTGATAAAAATATCTGAAAAAATTCAATTCATGCTAAAGATATACAGAAAACAAGAACATCAACAATTGACAGTTTTTTTACTTGAAGAATGTTTAGAATAAATGACTCTGTCTGATCTAAAAAGAATGCCCTTAGGAATTTCCAATACTAACTTTTCATAATATTTCAGAGAAAATAAGGTTAGTTTTCTTAAGTTTATGAAACTAAAATTAACATGTTAGCATATCCTGCAAAAGATGCTTTTAAAATAAGGCAGGCATTTATAATGTGGTATTTTGCAATAGGCTTTTTGGGTTTAAATTCAATAAAATTGGCACCTGTCCCTCATTCCTTTATAAGCAGATGAGAAAACCAACCTATAGTGCTATGCTTCTCTCTGTCTTGGCTCCAATCTCTGAACTTTTGAAATCACCATCAAAACCACACCCAGATCACTTGTGCAGTCTTGAAGAGAAGAACTTGAAAAGGAGAGGGTGTAAGAAATGTTGGTTCCCATATTGTGCTAAACAAAATCCAGAGGAGAATTCCAAATTCCCAGTCACACATATTGTTCTGATATGAGCTTCAAGGATTCCAGGCCATGTGTGGGCAAGTCTCTCAAAAATTGAATTTGAAGTACTGGTCCTTCCCAACAACAGAACAGGTAAAGAATCTTTTTGTATTTTCAGCAATGCCAAGAAAAACAGGTAAAGTAAGTATACCAATTTCGATTATGACTCCTCCGAGGGGCCCAGCCAGCTGGAGATCCTTCATGATTACAGTAATGCTTTCAAACATTCATGCTTAAGTAATACTTTATTTAATTTATGGAAAGAAGTTGGATTGCTCGTCATCAGTTTGGTTCTGCTGAGCCATTCTCATTCTTATGAAACCCATGTCCTGGTATTTTAGATTTACCTCGGGAGGTGCTGGGAAATGAGAAGACATTTTGTTTTCACTTTGTTTGGCTTAGGGACAGGAATCATAGGACACTTCCTCTACTGTTATCTCAGCTTGTGAAGACAATGGGGTAAGGAATAAGATGGAAAACCTGGGAGAACAATAAAGTGACAGTGTGAATTAGTAAACACTGAAAAACTAAGTAACTACTGCAGCTGATGCATTTCAGTTTAATTTACTAGTTTTATAACTTTTGATAGCCTTTTTTATTTTATGAAAATATAAAACAAAATTTCATAACAAAATAACACTTAATACACTGTGTTAGAAATCTACAATATCAGGACATGGGTTTCATAAGAATGAGATTGGCTCAGCAAAACCAAACTGATGACGAACAATCCAACTTATTTCCATAAATTAAATAAAGTATTACTTAATACACTGTGAGAATAACAATTCTTAATACACTGTGTTAGATACCCTAACCCTAACCATAATCTCAGGACGCAAGACACAAACCAAAAAGATTGTCTCTTTCAAAGAACAAACAGATAATAGCACGAAACTTCTTTTCAATGAGCTAAAAACAAACCAGTAGTACAAATGAAAATATCACATGGTCATATGAGACACACAATATCTATCTATCTATCCATCTGATAAAAAGAAAGTAGAGAGACATTCAAATAATTTCCCAAATTACCTATTCCGTGTTTTACTTAAAAAAAAACGGAAGTTAATATATTAACCTTGCCATGTTGCTGTGAGAGTTCTACGACCCGCCTAATGCAGTGCTGAAGCCAGAACAGACACTCGATAAATACTATTTATTTTCTACTTTAGTCTCACATCACTTTTAAAAGCATACTCACAGAATATCTATAATAACCATACCTAATCTTTATCGAGCACTTTATTCAAGAAGAGAAATAAGCCAAATATTTATCACATTAATTCTTTATCACATTAATTCTTATGTGATTAGTTGATGTTATTTTTATTTTTTCTATGAAAATTTTGGCCTGTCCAGGTCAAATAACCTGTCTAAGTCAAATAATTGAAATGGATGAGAGGGAGTTCAAACTCCAGTCTGACACCAAGGCCTCTGCGATCCCTTTAAGGGCTTACTGGGCAAGTATATAACCCAAGATATTTGCTATAAATTTTAATGACCAAACGCCACCAAGAAACCAAGGACAAAAAACTGTATGTTTGTTGAAGATGATTGCTGATGATATTGAAGTGAAGTTTTACAAAGACAGAACATATACAAGTGAGAGACATGGAAAGTATAAGGGTCCCCGAGGGGATCCTTCTACCATAGAAAACCAAAGCTTGTTTTAGTTGGTGCCCTTCTCTTTCTAGCTCCAAAGAGGTCTAGTTTTGTCCTATTCCTACCTTGGAGTTTTCTTCCAACGTTATTCTGTACTCCATAAAGTCATTGTTACTTGGTTCTCACAAGCCACTGTTGATCACCTAGCAAGGTAGACAAACTTCTGAGCCAGTTCTAGCCTCCATGGGCAGCAGGGCATTCTTGGCTGCAGATTTTTCTGGGAGGATCCACTTCACAAAAAATGACCAACACTCCATTTGTCTGGTAAACCTTGAGTACGTGAGTTTGGCCTTTTCGAAAATGTATTCAACTGAACAAGTCCCTGTGATGCGTCTGTGCAGTGATTCGTGTTTTCCTATCTCCACTTAGGTCTCGCTCCAAATACTAAACCAGCATCTCTCAATTCACAGTGGTGCCCTTATTACAATGCAAAATCTTGGGTCCCCAGATAACCCCGGTATCTGGGTGTGACACTCAGCGTTCTCAGCTTTAAGTAGACTCAGCAGGTAATCATATATATTTCACAGTTTGAGAGCAATAACCTCGGAGCCGTAACTCCATCGTCCATCGAACGATCCATCACTACTCTGTCTGGAGCCTCCCTCTGCTGACACTTATTGGTTCCAGGTTCTTGGGTTCAGAACCAGTCCCAAGGCAGTCCTTCCTGGTGCACTCTGCAGCGGCGGTCCCCACTGAGCCAGCCTCGCTTCCCTCCTGGCCTGGGCTGCCACTGCCTCTGCGGTCTAAGTCCAAGATTCCCAAGTCACTTTGGATCCCGTGTTCCCACGTCCTCCTGCTCATCTTGTCATTCTGATCTTCTGACTCCTGCTCCCCTTGGAGTTTGTCCTACAGATGTCAGCACCCAGTTGTCACACTTTCATGTTGCCCATTCCCGAGAGGAACACCTGATAACTTCTTGACATTTTCACAGGAAAATTCACACGCATTGAAGAAATATCATTATAGAGAATAGTCATCATTTAATTAGATACAGGAGAAGACATCAGTGTAGTATGGGATAATGCAGTTCTCTACTTGCTTAGATCTTTGTATTACTTACCTTTTTGCTGTACAAATCAACCTGTTTCTCAAAATGCTGATTATACATCATACAATGCACACATGCATTGAAACATCACATGGTATCCTGTAAATATGTACTATTTTATTATGCATCAATTGAGAACATACTGAGAAGAGACAAACCACTGGTGGTTTGTGTAACCAGTTTTTGTATCTCTACCAGCACTGAAGAGAATGACAGGAAGCCTCAGATTTTATCACGTATGGTAACATTATTATAAAATGAGAATATTTTATGAACATACATATTATAATATGGATATTTTGTCATGACGTATTTAATTTTTAGTTATGACTCATAGTTATAAAAATTTCCAAGTTCCTTCTGAACCTTGGAGGCTTAGAATGATCTTCTGCCTGCTGTGAGGTCGCAGTATCTATTTATGTGTAAACTCTCTCTCCAGGGAATTAAACTTTTCTCCTTTCTTCCCAAGTGAAGGCTGTATTTTTCCCACCTCTACAGACACATCAAAGGTTAAACCCTCTATACTGGTAGTACTTTATCTAACTTAGAAACATAAAATGTTACCACTTACTGTGTTCAGTCAACTATTCACTCAGCTGAGTCAGTGTCAATTTGTCATCTATCAACTGGAGATCATAGCATCAAGGTTTTACAGTAAGAAGCATACATTAAGTTATAAAGATAAGTATTCATCATATTGAAAATCATTCAATACCAGCCACCACTGTTATCATATTTGGTGATGTAAACTAGCTACCATTCTTAGTATACACCAGTGCAAATGGGAAAAGGAAAATAATGCACACGGGTTCCTGACTTTGGAAATTAAAACTATCGTAAGTTTGTCCAAAGATTTCTGGAAGGGTTGGGGTCTTACGAAGCTTTGGACAGAGTTTCAAGGAAAGAATATCCCTGCTCAAAATTTTGCCAGATTGTTCAAGATTGATTTGCTATTGAGTGTCAACCCAAACAAATACTGTTTTCCCCCAGAGTTAAGGACGTACAGTCCAACAGTTGAATATTTGATGTCACTCTTCCGACAAGCATGAATGAAAAGGAGATAGAAAGAGAAAGAGAAAAAAGAGAATATCTACATAAACCTTTTAAAACAATTTGCCTCATTAATTCATTATTGTGTATCTCTCTGCATCTTTCTCCTCTATTCAATCTGCATAGCACAAGCTAGTTTTCATATGAAAGAATAAACCAGTTATTCTTACCCATGTTTGGTCATTTTAACTACACTTGTTATAACCCAGCTGTTGTATTCAAAATGCTTTTGAGTCCATGAAGCTTTGAGTACACAGAAGTGGGTGTGGATTTAAAAAGCCATCTCTCCTCAGCTGCTCTGTGCTCTTGGTTGTATGTCTCCTGGACATGTGAGACCTCAGAAAGTCCAGGGTTACTCCCAAGGTGTGGACTCTCAGAGACAATGTTATTTTAAAGTAGTTTCATTGGTTTTAGTTAATGTTTAGACAGCTTTACAGAACTAGATTTCAATATTATCTGTGAAAGCCAAGTTGATGACAGCTTTTGATTGCCCAGGTGTAAGGCTTCATCAACAATTGACCCATTGTGTTCTCTATAAGGCCGTTAAACTGCCCAGGTATGCCCTAGTCAGTGGAGAATCTCACTCCAAGACTTCTGATTGGACCAGTCATATGCAGAAGGTGAAAGGTAATTATATAATGATTTGTTACAGTGTAATTAAGTGTCGAATGTGGCCTTAAGGTACCGGGAGGAGTCAGAGTTGCAAGAAAGTGCTGAGAAAGATGTGCTAACTTCAAAACTGGCAGAGCTGCTGATGTAGCACATTGCATGTAGGAGGGCCCCGGTCAATGTACAGCCCCTCAAAAACAAGCAAAACCACATGTTCTACCACAGAGAAAAACGCAATCATGTATTTCCAGGAAAATAGAACCGGAGATCAACATATGAAGTGAAACAAGTCAGACTCAGAAAGACAAAGACTGCATATTTTCTCTCATATACAGGAACTTAGAGAGAGAGACAGACAGAGAGACAGACAGAGAGAGACAGACACACACAGAGAGAAAGAGAAAGAGAACTTCAAAGAGGAAAGAAGAGTAACAGAGAAGAGAAAAAGAGGAAAAGAAGATGAGGCAAGGAAGGAAAGGATCGAAATGTGTTCTGCGCATGCACAAATATGCCAAAACGAAACCCTCTAGTCTGTGTAACTCATATTCACTAATAAAAATGGAAAAAAAGTGAGAGAAATAACGAAAACATACACCCGCAGAAGATAGCGCACTCCTATTAATTTAAAGATAGGTCTAGCTGTGTTCCCAAGTGTGTTTCTTGGAGATAGGGCTGGAAAGTGTACTGGAAAGACCCAGAGAGAGTACACATCGGAGCAGAGAGAAGCAGAAGATGGGAACGGACCACGCGGGTGATGGATGAGAGAGTTCATATGAGATGATACCATTTGTCAAAAACACTACATTTAGAGGAAAGTGGTAAGTATGGTTGTTGCAGGACACGATGTCCTAGCTGAATAGGTACTTTTTGATTCCCTTTAAACCTATATTAAAAACTATGATAATTTTATGCCTTTCGTTCAGAGGAAAAGAAGGTCAGTAGGGTAACTGGATCCAAATTTTTGCAAGATATCTACAGGACCCACAGCTGACCAGCTATAAATCACCAATAGTGCCACCTAGCGTTGGTGTTGTGTGTGGCGGGTGTGCCTGTCATACCGCTGCCCGAGGTGATTGATAGGTCTAGAAGGTCACATACAACACTCAGTATGGCAAGATCGTAAGTCTAAAGGATGGTTGCTTGGATCAGCAGAGCAATTTCTTGACCTTTTCCTTGAAGTTTCAAATATCTGTGTTAAAGCTATAGATACCAATTAAATAATCTAAACTATAAAAAATTAAGTGAAGAATTAACATATTCTAATTCATGAGTTTTAAGGTAATACAATTATCCATATGTTTATTCTTTACCTATTCTCAAAATTATAAACATAATGTGAAATTTCCTTCACTCTAATGGGGTTTTCTGCTTTACAGGGAAAAACACAGAGAATCTGGCTATTCAGCTAGAGCAACTTAATAGCAATACGTAAATAAAGAAATGATTATAGTCAATATGCTTAAAAAAATCTCAGCTGATGACATCACTATGATCTTGCATGAGCAACTATCATTAACAACTGAGGAGTAATGTTACTCATAAAATATAATCATTATGAAACCAAAGAACCAGGAAATGTAGAGTATTAAGAAGTAATTTTTTTAAAATTCCCCTTTTTTGGGAGGAATTATCTAAAAAGGGAAGGAAGTGACCACTGTT
>RJWT010050328.1:0-10868 GCA_004365215.1 Cuniculus paca | reverse complement strand
CTACTTTTCTGTCTATTCTGGAAGTTTAATTTGAAAGGAATCATAAATAGATAATCTTTTATTATTGGCTTCTTTCACTTAGTATATTGTTTCTAAGGTTCATTTATGTTATAGAAAAAGTTTATTTGAAAATGAAAATATGCAGAGTGTGGTGGTACACACCTGTAATTTAACACGTGGGAGGCCAATGAGTTTGCTATGAGTTTGAGGCCAGCCTGTGCTACATAGTGAGTTCAAGACCAGACAATACCCTGTCCCCGCCCAAAAAAAATTTAACATGAACATTATGCACTATGATTGAAATATAACTATTCTATTTCCCAGTATAGGACAGTATTCAACCATTCCTACTCAATATGATTAATAGGATGTTAATATTTGTAATGAATTTTATAGATGTAAATTTTTCATTTTAGTCTTTGTTAACAAGAAAAAAATCAATTTGTAAAATGTAAGTTGTACTGCACACGCCTTTAATACCAGCACTTGGGAGGCTGAGGCAGGAAGATCATTGTAAGTTAGAGGCCAGCCTGAGCTATTTAGGGTGAGACCCTGTCTCAAAAAAAAAAAAAGCTAGTTGTACAGTAAATATTTCTAAAGTACATATTAAGCCAATGGAAAAATGTTTCTAAATTATTAAATGTAATTTAGAAAATAAAGTAAAGTACTTTTATAGGATGCAGTTTTTGAACTGAAAAACTTAGGTCAAAAATAGAATATACATTTTCCTACAAACTCAGTGTTAAATGAAATAAATCAAACACACAAGCTTAAATAGCACATAGTTTTTCTTATATGAAAAACCCAAAGTATAAATAAGAGCAAAATAAAGATAGATAATAGGAAACAGGGGAATAGATCTTTTGTAAATGGGAAGATGGAGGGAAGGGGTAGAGGATGTCAGAAGAATTAAGATGTGTCAGGCATGTGCATGTACCAACTTCTTATAATGAATGTAATCCTTATATATTGCAAATATGTATTAATAAAGTACATGTAAGCATAGTTATCTTCCTTTGCTATCGGAATTATTAATGTAAAACTTCCCAGCTAACCTCAGAAGCTTTAATTTAGAAATATTTATGTCTAAATTCTTTTGGGCTATGACAATTCTTCTTTAGCCTGGGAGAAAATATTTGCAAACACATATCCAGGGTGGTGCTGGGGTTCCCAAAGGACTAGGAAGCATTGTACCGATTATCCTGATGTCATCATGGGTGCACATTCGGGCTAAATTTAGCATATAGCCCACTCCAACTGTGCACTGTTTATCAGTGTTAACTACATCTCAGTAAGCCAGAGAACAACGTGCAGCCCAGGCCAAGTTAGATACAGCAGATGTCACACGCTTGGTCAGAATGGTTTCCTGTTGTGGTTTCTATTTCCTGAGGTGGTTAGATGTAGACAAAAATGTGGTTACTTTTTTCTTTCAGATTCTTTTTAGTTATTTAATTTTAGAAATTTTGCTTTACGCCTTAAAAATAAAGGACACATGATATAAATACTTTAGAAGTCAACAGTGAGAATAAAGCCATACATTTCAAGTGTATAAAATCTTTTTCTATATTTAGAAGTAGCCTGTAGTCTAAGTTTACGAGTAATTTTTTTTAAAAGAAAAGTATTTTCTGGTAAGAAATCCCTACAGAGCTGGGCGTGGTGGCTCACACCTGTAATCCCAGCACTCAGGAGTCTGAGACAGGCGTATTGTTGTGAGTTTGAGACCAGCCTGGGATACAAAGTAAGCTCAAGGCCAGCCTGAATGGCATAGTGAGGCCCTGTCTCAAAAAGACAAGGGCTGGGGATTTAGCTCAGCGGCCTAAGTGCCTGCCTGGCAAGTGTAAGGTTGTGAGTTCGATCCCTGGTGCCGCAAAAAAAAAAAAGAAAGAAAGAAAAGAAAAGAAATCCCTACAGAAATGCACAAAATCCAATGACTTACAATTTGTCCAGAACCTACTTTCTAACTGAATTACTAAGTTATAAAAAATTATGAATATAATATTGGGTGTTTAAGAAAAAATCTCACAGTGTACCCAAATTCAAGTGCTACACACTTTGCAAATAAAGTAGCCTGGTCTGGACAGATACGTGCTCCTGCCCAACTCTGAACCCCAAGGTCAGGGCTAAACACGCTGGGAGGAATACCTTCCACCCTGCAGACTGGTTTCCTGTATCTCTTATTCTGCATATGAGAAGTGCTAGTGAGATAAAGTCAGGGGTTATGGAAATGATGCCTTTTACCAAGTGATTAATCAAGTCCAATGCTAATCCTCTTCACAGTACAGAGTTCTGGAGTCAGATCCACCTAGGTTTGAATTCTTCATTTTAATAGAGTTTCTGATCTTGAGCAGGTTGATTGCCTTCTCAACTGTTTGTTTACTAATCTGTACTAAGTAGTTGTCCATTGTTAGGAGAGAATTTTCTGTGGGTCTCTTACTTTCTGCACATCCTGCAAGCTTTTGTCACAGTCTGTTTTCCAGGACTGGTGGTAGAGTAAACAACCTTGGAGTAGGCGGGGTTCAAGTTTTTGAGGAGTGGGTCAAATTTGCTTGCAGCCCATTACGAGAGACTGAGGATTCCCAGTTGGGCACAGCTGTCATACAGACCCACTATATGGGTAGCAGCCCCTGGGACATTCAGTGTCACTCCCATGGGGCTTGGTAAGAGGGGTATTGGGGCAAACAGGAAACCCATACTGCCTGCTGAGCATGGAAGGCCTTGTCTCTGACTTGGGAGTTTGGGTCAGCTTCCTGTGTGTGCATTGTGAGCCTGCAGGTGGGGCTCACTTAGGAATTCCAGAATCTTGAACCCCAGCTCTCAGAGGGACTGTGAGATGGGCACCTTGGCAAATGCTAGTCATCCCCAAAACAGGATTCCTTCCTTCTGACACCAAGAGTTAAAAAGGACTTCCACACTGAGCAGGTAGTATGGGTTAGTATTTGTCAACAACGCATCATTAACCCCCCACCCCATGTTTCAGTCGGTACTTATAATTACAATCAAATGCCACACTGTAATTATATCTACACAGCAAACAGACAGATGAAAAGTAAATACATTTTCTAGCATTTCTCTCATTTCAAGTCAGCTCTTCAGATACTTCCCCATTTCACTTTTGGGTAAGTACCTGAGTATCTGGTGTCAGTGCACGTTGAAAATGTCATCAGTCAGACAACCTCTATATCGTACAGCAAATGTTTAAAAGCAAATAGATACCACAGAATACTGGCTATTGCTCCATGAATTGATGTTCATGCTAAATTTATCAATCTTAAGTTCTGCTTAAAATTTCATAATACTGTAGTGTTTTCTTCTGTTTTAGTTCCTATTTTAAGGAAGGGGAGACTCCTCCTATCCTGCGCAGTTGCTTCCTGGCCTGCTGGCTCTCTGGCCTTATGAGTGTCATCTGCCCATACTGAATATTGATCATACACTGCAATCTGACCACCATACAGGGATTTATACTACTTAAAAACTCTTAGTAGAGCTTCCTGTAACAGTTTCACTGTGAGATTGAAACAATACTTTTTTGTTAAACCATTTTATTAGAATTTCTGTTTGAGGAAAGCATTCAAACCACCAAGTTCCATTGGATGTTTAGTTTCCTTGAAAAAATGTCTTTATAAAGTTCTTCCTGGGTTTTTTCTCTTGAGTGCCACTCCTAGAAGAGACATCCTCACATGTGGTCTTCAGTGTTGGAGAAACTACCTGCCTTTCCTTTTTGGTCTGACACAAATAGCCCAGCAAACACCACTTGTCCCTGTATCTTCTATTTATCATGCTCATGTGTAACTGTTGGAGAAAGGACCACAAAAACACAAGAAGTAAAGAATTCTGTGCCTTTTATGAGAATATGGTAGACTGTGCTGCCTAGACCTGACAGAGGTGGGCAGAGCCAGGTAAACATTCCACTCATTTGAAATCTCTTGGGTCACTTGGTTTCTGATGATTTTGGTTCCCTGCTGTAGTAAATTCCAAAGAACAATCTTACTACAGCCACATTCACAAAATGTGACCGGTTGTTTCCTAATACTGAAGGGATCTACTCTTTGGTACTTGTGACCTGTGGAAGGTGTGTTTCCTGCCACATTCCCCATAGACCTGCCCTCTCCACACACTTGGGCTGAGGCTGTGCTCTGAGATGTGCCCAGGAAAGGACAGGTGTATGTTTGAGAAATTCTTCTTTGACTACTTCTCTCTTTGGCACTAAGCAAGAATTGAGACAAACTTGCTAAGATGAACAGCAAGTGCCTGAGGGGTACAGAGGACCCTGCAGCCCAGACGCCTACAAGGATCAGGGCTAACATGGAGAAAACAGGCTCCATGGCAGCCAGCACTGCCAAGGACCCAGGCTGAGACCCCTGCACAGACCCAGGCCATAGCTAAAGGAGCCACTATAGTGCCCTCCACACTCATCTGGTCTCACCGACCTCTACCCACTTTCTTCTCATTCTCCTCTGGGTGGACAGATGGCTCCAAGAATGGCATGGGGATAGATCCACACTGGAGGTGTAGTGAAGACTCTATGGGGGCAAACCAGGAGTTGAGAACAAAGTTCAACTAGAGGTGACTAGTTCCAACTTTGAGGGTAAAAGGAGGAAAGCAAATGTTTGGGATAAAGCTCTGAGCACTCTTTCTATAACCAGCAGTTAAACACTGTCAGAGCTGTGTTTGGAGTGCTCCTTCCCCTCCTCCTGGACCTCCTTGACCCCTTCATGTTCACCCCAGAGCACCCGGCTCTGACATATTTTAGACCACTGGCCTCAGATTCTGTCCTCACAGCCCAACTCAGCCCAATGACTCTTCACCTTGGCTAGAGGGTGAGGTGGTAGCCATGGTTTAAAGAAATGTTCCCTTTGGTTTGTGCCATGTGGATTGCCCAGGCTTTTTCCTTTTATTATTATAGTTTTATTAGTTGCTTGCATTTAAAACTTTGGCTATGCTGAGCAGCATTTCCTGTGGGAAATGCCCTATCGGGCGTGGGTAGCTAGTCACTTGGACACTTATGCTGCCTACTTCAGTCCCCAGTGACCTCTAAGACAGAGTACACTGTCTTGCTAAGAGACTGGATCCAGGTTTTTATTCTTGGAGCAAGAACTGACAAAGGGCCTCATGAAAGTGGCCATGGCTGAGAAAGGGTGAGGCAGTTGGGAGATTCCAATTGATTCCATCAGGCTATGGGCCAGATCCTTCCTCTTGCTTGCACTGCCAGCTCAGTGCCCAGCAGCCTGATCTCACTTCTGAGGAATCTATCTCAGAGGTAGGGAGAGTTAACAAGTGCACTGTCTGTCCTCATCTGCTCCTTGCCTTTCTGAGGTTTGACTGCAGCAGCCTCCCATTGTCAGCTGACCCTGGGAGCCCGCTCTGGGTTTCAGGACTACTGGTCCCTCACCTCAAATCTTCAGTCCTACCATTGGTGACGGCTCTCAGCTTCAATTATTGCTGGTTCCAGGATGCTCCCTTTCAAAGATATTACATAACAGGTTTATCGAGATTCGATTCACAAACTTTATAAATTTAGATACTTGAAGAGTGCCATGCAATGGTTTCTGGCAGATTTGCAGAGCTGCGCAGCCATTAACCATTACTATAATCGATTTTGAAACATTTTCATCACTGGAAGGGGAACTCCTGTACCCATTAGCAGTCACTCTCCACCCTCCAATCCCTCCAGTTGCAGGGAGCCACCAATCTACTGTCTATCCCTGTAGGTTTGTCTGCTCTGGAATTTTCAAAAGAATGAGGTCAGACCTTTTCAAGACCTTTGGTCCTACCCACTCTAGCCTAACAACCCACCCTCTTGCAACACTCAAAATTAAACTCTTTGTGGTGGGCACTTTGTCCTGCTGGGACTCTGACAGCCTTGGTGGTTACTACCTAAAGGAGGAGAAAATGAACAAATGGTGGACAGTCAGAATGGACTCCTGACTGTGGCCATCAGTGATGGGTGGTGCCATAAACAAAAGTAAGAAAATGAGGGTGAGCACTGTTGAAGCTAAGGAACCTAGGGGTGATCTTTGGGGCGCAGCAGGTTTAACTTGCTTTTGGGGTGTCTGGGAGAATATCTGCCAGGCAGGGAGAAGCAGTAACTACAGCCAGGAACGTGGGTGTGTACTTTTAAACTTTTTCCCCATCTTATTTCCAGAGCCAAGCCCAGGACGGAGAGACTCTGAGAATGCTCAATTCTTTCTATACATTTCTTGGACATCATAAAGACATCAACAATGCATGTGCATTGTAACTTCTGTTAGATGTGGAATTAAAGGAAGATTACAGATGAATCTGGGGAGAAATTCAACATTTAAAGGCAAAGCAAAAGAAGAGAACCCAACAGAAGAGATGCAGGAAGAAGCATGGAAGAAATGTCTTCCTGGAATTAAGAAGAGATTGTAAGGTAGGTTAACTCCTGGTGTTACTCCGGGGCGGGGGGTTCATCCACTGGGAAGCTGTCAGGTACCCCAGCAAGGGCAGTTTCTCTCCTGATGTCAGTTTTGGTAGATTTTATTTTTTTATTTACTGGCTGGCAGAGAGTCAGAGATCAGCCTTTAAAGTGCAAATTGAAAGTAGAGGAAGTAAGAACAGAAATAACAGGAATTGTGAGTTGATTTTAGAGAAATTCTGTAGTGATAGGAAGTGGGAAGGAGGAAGTGAAAAGAGAGGAAGAGTCAGAGGCTTTTCAGTATCCCACCCGGTAATGGCCATGGGAAAGGTCCCTGGCCAGAGGAGAGGTAAAGATAGAACTTGCAGAATTTTAAACATGGTTCAGCTTGTTACACAATAATTTAATTTTTAAGGGCAAATGGACCCATTTTAAGGTCATAGTTCTCTCTTTATTTTCCTCTATACACTGCCAGGGACCCTGTTGAGCCTGCCCTGACCCTGGGGCCAACCACCTTCAAGAGAACGAGGATGGTAAGTTGGGAGTACCTCTCCTCCCCCGAGTGTCCTATGACCACCCATCCTACAGTGGTCTTCCTTTCCTCTGATTTTACTCACTGTTCCTTCTGGCATGTCTTTCCTGGTCTAGAATCAAGCTCTTCAAGGACAGTTCCATACCTTCCTCCTCATGCCCCCATGGTTCCTAGCATGATACCAAGCATGCTGTCGCATCCACTCTATACTCAGAGATCTGTGTGGGTTGATTTGATGGAACATGGGCTGGAAATCAGGAAAGCCAGTGTATCTTAACTGCGACATCCTGTGACATCCTGCTTCCATGTCCTTCGGCGGTCTGCTCCTTTGTTCCATTGTGCATGTACCACAGCGAGGCACTCTCAAGGAAGTAGAGGGATAGACCCATTGATCAGGAGCTGATATCTTAGCAACAGCATAGCCAGGGATGGGCAGTCAGGGCCTGGAAGCTCTGAGGAACGCTGAGAGCCCCATAAGCTCCTCCTTCTGCTTGCATCCCTGGACTGTGAGGAGGGCGAGCCCATGCGTTGGGAAGTGTCACCATACAGAGGCCACAGTGACTGGTACCTGAGGGACTTGTCATCCCATTACCATGCACGTGCAGCAGCATCCTGAATGATGGGGACATCAGGGAGGTTTGCAGATTAAAACCTGCATCAGGACTGAGTCACCATGAAAGGGAGCAGAACCTGATGTAGCACATTCCACAGATGAAAAAATAGCCTCATTATTAATTCAAATCACCCTCCTCATAAACAAATTTACACACTGGTTGATTTGGACAAGCAAAGGTTGAAGACTGAAAATTGTACCCTAGCAGACACACTCAGGGCCTGATGTAAATCAATAGCCTGTATCATAGAGGGTGAATTTCCCAAACAGAAGTGTTAATTTTGGGCTCTGTCTCACTTTGAGATAAATACTTTTTTTTTCTTAAAGTTGCAATCTTTGAACATTTCATTTAATCTCAGAAAATTTCTTTATTAATTAAATGGTCATTTTATTATTAGTTAATCCCCCTTCTGTAACTTTCTATCAAAGGGAAAATCACCCAGCACTTGCCATTCTGCATTTTACAGAGTGTCCTTGCATTTTTTTTTTCATCTGGCATGACTTGCTATCACTGACAAAGGACCATTGCTGTATCCTCCTTTTGACAAGCCTGCAGAGCTCTCAACTATAGTGTGGCAGGGACTTGGAATCTGAAACTCAATCCTCATGGGAGGTGCTTAGGAACATTTCGGATGTAGGAATAGTAGTGTTTGCTTCTTACTGCTGTATCTTACCAAAGCCAGGTGGTTTCTGTTTAGAAGACTTGATCCTTTGGCTTGTAATTGAGTAGCATCCTGTAATTTCACCAAGTTTAATATCACAGGACAATATATCTTTAGAAGAGATTGGAGGTCATTAAAGCCGACTCCTGGCCTCCCTATTCTGTGGCCAAATAAACTATGATAATTGATATAATTCCATTAAAAATATTTATTACCTTCAGAAAAGTAGAGTTTTTTTTTAAACATGATATTAAATAAACAGTTTTACTGAACCACTAGCTATTTTGATGTGGTAAAGATCAACCAGCATTGTCCGTTAGAAAGAGTCATATAAGGTATGTGACTTTAGATTTTCTTTAGCCACCTGAAAAAATAAAAAGATACAGATGAAATTAGTTGTAATCATAAATCATATTTAATGCAATATATTCAAAATATTATAGTTCCAACATGTATTTAATAAGGAAATTATTACTGAATGACTTCACATTTTCCTTTTTTGAAAGAAGCCCTGCAGTCAGGTGAGTAGTTCAGTCCTAGAACACTTATCAGTTCAGATTGGCCATATTGGTTTCTTTACCAATTACCTCTTGCCACAGGCCCTCATCCTTCATTTCATGGTAACTTTCTCGGAGGACTGAAATGTCCCAAGCCATTCTGAGTGACATGTTTTGCAGAGGTCTCCATCATGTACTGTAAAACCCTCTCGTGGATTATATCACCACCATATTACAGTCACTTGGAAAACTAAATGCAGCTTCTGAAATTTCTGCCAGGGTTGATGTTCTTCAATATTTCTGGAAATTTCCAGAATGACTTAAAGTCTGTACTTTTAATTACAGAGTAAGTGTCACCCTCTTTTTTTTTTTTGTATGTGTAGCATAGCATGGGCACCATTACTTCAGACCACTTTTTAATTTTTTTTCCCTTTATTAATGAGGAAATGTGTGCTAACTTGACTTGACTTATACATATATGCTTAGTGTAGCGTTATCTTTCTGAATTCATACTAGAGATGCCATCACGGATGTGTACCCATAGGGGCAGATCTGTGCTGTGACTTACATGGACACCCAGAACTGTCACTCTGGCACCTGTCAGAAGCCTAAAGACCCACATTTTGCTGATCATAACATCATGCCTCACAAGCATCTTTGATGTGCTGGTTTCCTTGGTAGCAGCATTCTAGGACTTGGGAAGGGGCAACAGGAGAGATATTTATTTAAGGAACTACAAATCAGAAGCACTGCCCTGAAAGTGTCACTAGGAAATGAGCTAGGAGAAGCCACTAGGGACCTTGAGACACATAAGAATGATAAGACTCAGAGCAGAACCAGCGCAAAGCCTGAGGCCTGGATGCAGCACTTGGGGCTAAACCAGTGGAGCAGCTGGTAGCGTCCTCCCTAGGACAACTTTTGCAATTACTTTGTAAGATGAGGGTGACATATCCAGCAAGGAGGGTTTGGCGGAACAACATGTGCAAGAAACTGGAAAGAAGCAGGTGCTCAGTGCAAGTCGGCCCTAGTTATTTCCCTTTGTTTTCTCACCTTTCCCTCCTTCCCTCTTACCAGGATGATAATAGCTATAACTTAACTAATGAAGACACATATATTTTTTAATCCCTCAGAAGTGTATTTTCTTGAGTTAGAGCTGGTGATTTAAAAAAAGCCTGCCAGAGGAAATCAGCTGTGATTCCTGGTGGGTGAGCTCAGTTGGTCTCATCTTCCCCCTGCAGCACCCAGTGTGCTCAGTGCTGCGTGTGGGGGTGGGGTGGGGGTGGGGTGTTGGGAGGTCCGAGTGCCTACTTTTCTTTCCCATTACTCTTGTGAGTTATCTCCACCTCATTTATAATTACTGTGCTTCAGAACCATGCAAGCTGATAAAAAGAAAAACTCAGTTGACCTATGAGGAATTTCCTGGAAGCCATTTGCTGGTTGTCTCCATTGATACCCACACAGAAAACTCAGCAGTGAGGCCTGACTTCAAGAGATGCAGACGTGACCCAGACAGAGTCCTGAGTAGTGACAGGAGGTGCCTGGTGTCCCGCTCCTGTTGTCTGGGGGCAGACCTGCTCAGTTTGAAATTGCTCAGTTCTTGTAAGAATCTGTGGCTTGGAACTCCCTGCAGTGACCATCAATGCCTGGAAATGCACAGCATCCTCTCATTGTGTGCGGCTGAGAGGCCAAAGCTGGCCAGGGGACAAGCCTCAGCTGAGTTCTAGAAGAGATGGGCACTAGCTCAGACCTGGAATGGCTCAGTCTTGCATGGCAGGACATCTCCAAGGACCAGTGGGCCAGGAATACTGAACGAGTGTGTGTGGTTCCATGTTTCACTGTATCAGGACCCTCAGTGTGAGGAGTTGGGCACATGCCAGCTGGCCAGGCCAGCACTTGTAGAAACACTGCAGGCTGCCAGTCACTGGGCTGGGCTCCCTTGGCTGCTGCCGCCTGTGCTCCAGGAAGACTGCAGGTGCGTCCTCTCCTTGACTTGGAGGAACATTTGTCTGTATTAAATGTGCAGAAGAATAGCCTCTTATCTGGGGCTGAGCTCCTGCAAGATGAATTTGTGATCATCCACAGCAGCCAGGAGATTTATGAGCACCTGCTCCAAAGCCTTTACTTGTCTTTTTTGATGTCTCCTTTTGACACTCTAAGGAAAGGATTTAGTGTCAGTCATTTGAACTTA
>RJWT010050327.1:0-10862 GCA_004365215.1 Cuniculus paca | reverse complement strand
ACAAGTATTCACCTACTGATAGCCTGTTATGTGCGAAGCACAGCTCAAGGTACTTGTCCGAGGTAAATGAAAAAGACAGACAGACATCCTTGCCCTTCTAAAGCTTACATTTTAGAAGAGATGACATCAGCAGACATGATAAATAAGTGAATTTTTTAGTGTGTTTAAAGCATATAAATTCTCAGCAGAGCCAGTGAGGGGATCTGAATGCAGTTAGTGGGGTGATATGGCCAAGGGGAGCTGCAGGGTAACCTCAGACTCTCTTCATGGGGACAAGGACAATGACAGCTTAGGCAGCTGGATTTGCTCAAGGAAATCGTGAATGTGCTTATAAAAAGTAGCTTTAATCTACAGAACCCAAACACCAGTTCCAAACTAAAGAAAAAGATGATAAACAATGTTATGAAGTTTTAATGAGTTCTGTTCACAAACACTTAAGGAAGTAGAGCAGAACAGAAAGAAAAAGTAATTTGTTCAGATAAATACTTGCTATAAACTTTAATTTGTGTTTTGGGTAATCAGAAGTTACCTTCATAATAAGTGATATTTATTGCTACTGAATGAATGATTAGAAGATGAGTTAATGTCAAGAACATGAGTATGTATTTGGGGACAGTCAAGTCTGAGCCATCCCATGAAGTGAAACAAAGAGAAACAATAGGCCAACATCTATCATCCACAAAGAAATTCATGGGTTCTTTTCTTTTCCACCTACCAGCAATGGAGAAAGCTTCATAGAAGTTACAGAACTATGATATGTAAGGGCTAAAGATGATACACAATTTCTCTCTGCTTCCATTTGGAAGATATTATTTAACATGGACTTGAATGGAAAATCATTGCATTGAAACTGAATGCATTGGGTTTAGTTATTGGGAACAGATTTTAATTTAGTAAAGACGTTGACAGATATGAACAAGACAAGGAGAAAGATCTGCATAGTGGTTACCTGTCTGTAACCTCGAGATGGAGATGGAGTTTGTTTGATTCACCCATGGCGTGGGCTTCCCTGTGAGGCTAAAATGCATAGATCCTATACCTGGTTGCCAGGTTTAGATCCTATTACTTAAGATAATATGAAGAGAAAACATGCATGCCAATGATGAAAATAATATTTAGGATCTTTGTTCTAACTAGATTGACTGTAGAAGGATTTTGGTGAAGACTTCAAACAAATTTATGCAATAGAAGTTTTGTAGAAATATGATTGGATAAAGGGTTAGGATCTAACCATGTACTTTGAAGAGGGAAACCCAAGAAGACTTGTCTGTCCAGATTCTTCTCCCAATCTCTGTATAACATTTCTTTCTCTTGTGTATTGGGTGGAACACCTCTAGAACAAGGGTCTACAAGAAGAGAGAAATGACCTTTTAGGGTTTATGCCTTATTTTAAGGAAGAAGAGTTCTAGATACTATGACCTGTCTTGAGGAAGAGAAATTCTGGTTTCTATGGTTCATTTTAGAGGAGAATGAAAGAGAGGAAATAAGTGGGCAGGAGAAAATCAGAAAGAAACTTGTCTCTGAGGCTGCTTCCAACCTCCTTTAGTTCAAAGTAACCAATGTAAAAAAGAGACATACTCTGGGGTATCATTTTCTGAACTCCAACAGAGTAAAAACAACAAAAGAAATAGAGATGGAATAAATGGAAAAGAAAGTGCAATAAACATCAAACCAAAAGAATTCATAACAATAAACTGAAGTGAAATCAAATCAGCCACTGCCTCATGGTTAAAGACTTTACGTGTTATCATATGACTCAGAGATGTGTTAAATGCTGCTTATAAAAAAAAGTATAGATGACCAATTTAATTCCATATTCATGGAGTCTTTGCAAAGTACTAGAATTTTTGGTATGTCCCTGGAGTTCAAAGATTGGGAGATACACAATACTTGTTCTCAGATGATCTGGTGAAGAAAAAAGGACTCCAGAAAATATCTACAATTCAAAGGTTACTATAATGGAGCTATATGTAGAGTACAATGGCAATGAGATAGAGGAACAATCAAATCTGCCTAGGATTTTTAACAACAGCCTCGATTTGAGCTAGTCTTGCAGGTGAACAAGAATGCAGAGAGTTTCCTGCAGAAGGCTGAATAAGTACACAAGAATGGGGATGAGGAAGTTGAACATATAGAGGAGGTTCAGCCTCTAGGGAAAGTTACAATGAAGATGACAGGTAAAGAAGAGAATTATGATAAATAAGGTTGGCAAGGGTCAGACCGAGAAAGACAGTGCCAAGTGATTTTTTTATTGTCATATAGTTGAGTGGAGAGCTAACATAGGCTTTTAAGTATGACCTGGTAAATGCTTTGGGGTGATTCCCAGGTCCCCTGTAGTAAAACACTCATCTTTTGGCAGCCAAGAAGCAGAGAGAATGAAAGAACTGATATATATGTTGGCTGATAAATGTTAAAACTGCTTCCTAGTTCAGGAGAATTGTCTTTGGCCAAGTTATTTTTCCAGGAAAGTTACTGCTTTTCTCCTTCCAAAATCGTGGACAATCCACAGCCTGTGATGGAATTATCTGATGACATGTAGGCCAACTCCTTACCTTTAGGGAAACAAGTGTGCTTATGCTCATTTACTGAACTAGACAATGAAAGAGAGGAAACACATCTGAGAAGCAAGAAGTAGCAGGGGGGGATTGATACACAGTACATTAATGTGGGTCTAATAATATGAAGTGTCTCCCACAGACTCATTGATCCTCAAAGCAGCCATGTTTAGAAGTGGAACCTAGAGAGTTGACCAGATCATAAGAATGATAACATCATCAATGCACTGATGAGTTCATAACTCATCAGTGGGTTGTGAAGAGGAGGGGCCCAAATGGACAAAGTAGGTCACTGGGGATACGACTGAAGAATGTGTCTTATCTCTGGCCATTTTCTCTTGGTTTGGTTCTCTTTTTCTCTCTGCTTCCAGGCTGCCAAGAGATGAACAGCTTTCCTCTACTTTACCTTTCCACCATAGTATTTCATGATTTTGGAAGGAGAAAAGCAGTAACTTTCCTGGAAAAATAACTTGGCCAAAGACAATTCTCCTGAACTAGGAAGCAGTTTTAACATTTATCAGCCAACATATCAGTTCTTTCATTCTTCTTCATAGGCATAAAAGTCACGGTGCCATCTGACCGGGGACCTCTGAAACTGTGACCTGAAATCTGTTTTCCTTATATTGGTTATGTCAGGTATTTTGTCACAATCACAAAAACTGGCCAACACAGTTTATCATCTTAAACCAATCTAATATGACATCCAGGAGATGAAAGAGTGGAGGTGAGTGAACAGATAGAATGCAGATATGGAAACCATGAGCATACAACTGGCTCCTGAAGCATAACCATGGGTGAGGAAGAGCGAGCCATGGACAAAGCTCTGGAGGCCTGATGCCTGCAAGCTATTGGAACAAGGAAAACTACCTAGAGAGATCAGTGAGGGACTCCAAGCAAAAAGGATTTTAAGGGAGAAGCAAATCCAGACAAGAGCAACTGCATTTGAAGGAGAAGACATAATATGCACAACAGAGAACTGAAGTCTATGATTGCCAGAAACAGGCCAATATGTTTGGCATTTTGAAGCTTCTGGATGTCTTTGATGGAATATTTCTGTGCAGAGCACAGATTAGAGCAACATCTAATTCTGGGACGAATGAGAGGTGAGATGGTAGAGGCCAAATGTTTACATGTTATAGATCATGTGTTTAGAGGTGGGATTTTGGGGAGGTGATTAGATCATGAGGGTGCTAACTTCTTCAGTATATTAATCCAGACTCAGTCCATATGCTTTCTCAGCTTTGCTAGACCCCACTGACCTCAGAACTTGGTCACTTGTTCAAGAAAGAGCCCTGATTGTAGCCACCTGGCTTAGCTTCCTAACTTCTTGGGCTTTTTAAGCTTTTCTTGGGAATGAGGATGAGCTGGCACAAAGTCTCTATCTCACATGACCTTGTTTGGCCAGACAGACCACAGCTCCCTCCAAAACTTCTACATGCAGACAAAGATCCACATCATAAGACATAGGATTCTAATTTTTTTTAGCAATTCTGCTGAAGGATCAGGCAATACAACATATGGGATTCTATGTGCAAAGTGTGTTTTTCAGAGAGAAGCAAAAGCAGCCTGGTGATGGTACTTTTATTTTCAACATTGCTTATCTTGACATGTTTTCCAGAACTAAAGTTTGACATAGTTATCATTTTCCCTCTTCTCTTGTAAACACAAAGTGAAGAGGCATGCTTATAGATGGAGAGCAGAGTTGGTTCTTCATTTTCTTTCAGTGGTGATGAATTTCTGCCTCATCCTACACTTTTTACGATGCTTCCCTTTTGTAGTGAACAATGCACATTTATCCAAAAAGATAGCTTCACTTAAGATTGGTCTGTGGCTTTGCAATAAAGCTGAAGTTACTCTAAGACACATTTCACCTGGCTGACATGAGGACACCTACCTGATCTGGTCTGACAAATTTTAGGTCTCTCTAAGGAAAATTCACTTTTTCCCATCCAGAACCACATTTGGGAGTGTACATTTTTCACTTTTAAAAGCAACAAGTGTATGAGTTAGCTTTCAATCACTGTGACAGAATGTCTGCAATAACCCACTTATAAGGAAGAAAGGTTTATTTTAATCCATGGTAGTTTGGTTCCATTGCTCTAGGCCTGTAGTAACACATCAAGGCTGAAGTGTGTGGTGGAGGAGTTGCTCATCTCACTGTGACCAGGAAGCAAAGAGAGAGAAGAGGAGGGCTAGAGTCCCAACATCCTCTTCTAGAGCATGACCCCAGTGACCTAACTTTCTCCCACTAGGCCCTACCTCTTACAGATTCCACCACTCTCCAGTAGCAACACAGGCTGGCGGCAAAGCACTCCATATATGAGCCTTTGGGGGAACATTCAAGATCCAAAGTATAGCAAACAAATAATCTTTTCATTTTATTTTTATTTGTTATTTGTTTATTTGGTAATAGGGATCAAACTCACAACCTCGTGCTTGCCAGGCAGGCACTTACACCACTGAGCTAAATCCCCAGTCCCAAATAATCTTTTTAAATGCACAAACTTACCTAAAACGTTAACTTAAATTGTTCTAGCCATCAATATGTGTGTTCCTTTCCAATAAAGTAGCTGCTCACTAGCGGATTTTGATATGGCAAGGGCAAGAAATGTCAAGGTGGTCTCTGGAGCCTTGGATAATGTTAAATGTTAAGTAAAATCCAGTAGGGTACCACAATAGGGGCCTGTGGCTGTAAAATGACAGAGGGAAACTAACTGATTCAAAAGCAATAGATCCAAGAACAGGGTCACTGAAGGAATTTTACAGGGATGATTAACAGCTGCCCCACCACATTGCTTCAAACCAAGGGAAAACAAAAAAGCCAAATAAGGTCAAATGCAATATTTATTTCAGTGTAAAACTCGAGCCTAACTGTTTATTAGATAGAGTTTTGTTGGGGCTACTGGAAATGTACCTTGGAAATGAAACAACCGCATGCATATATGCACACACATGCACTCCATCACATACAACCTGAAGAATCTTCACTTAAATCATGAATTTCACATCTAATGTCATGTGTAGTGAACAAACTTATTTACCTAGGAGTTAGCCAGTAGATTATGGAGTGTACTATCTTTCAACCTATGAAGTGATGTTGAGCGGAGTTCTCCATATTTTAATGTGAAGTGGCAATGAACTTAGAGGAATGAATTTTGATTTGCTCTGTTCATTTAGCAGCAGGTAAAGAAAAGTGTGTGGGAAAATACTTTTCAGTCTCTGTCTCACTAGTTAACGTGAAGTTGTGTTTTGCTCCAGGACTTGTGCTTAATCACAAGATGATGGGCTGCAGATTAAGGGGAGAGGTGATCATGGTCACCCTCTTACCTGTGACAGAAATGTCTACTTAATACAAATCTGTGCATCCAAAAATGGAGAGGGTGGTTGCGTGTTGGACACCAAGCCACCAATTGAAGGGATAATTTAACCATCCATTTCAGTTAAGGTCTACTACTCAAGGCAAACATCTATGTTCCCCATGAAGAAAACAGTGAACACTGTTTTCAGACAATAATGGAAAAGATTCAGTTGCTAACGTCCATAGCCAACCTTCCATTTATGTAGATCATAAGAAGATGGCCCATAGTAGCTTTGGTTACTATTTACGATTATACTGAAGTTGCAATATAATTGAGGAGCTGACTGAAGCCCTACCCATTTGTTTCCCTTCATGCCCCCTTCCCTTACAAATTCTCACCTCAGGTTTACCCAAAAAACTCTTGAGACTGAGTCTGAAAACTGTTGTTCCAAAACAATTCTCCCAGCTCACAAGCTGACTTTTAGAATATGACGAAAGAGTGGTCAAGCCATTTAAATTTTGCTTTGTTTCATTTCTAGTAAGTTATTTTCAATCTAAGAACCTAGAAAGCCTAGCAGGAAAGATACGTTTACTGTTCTATCTACTATACCATTTCAGTGAGGATGAGAAAGTATCTGGGAATAAAATGCTTACATAATACATCAAAGTTAATACCGCTTACTTTCAAGGCTTTATTTATCCCACGTGAGTACTAGCTTAACCTCTTAGATGGTACCATTCATGTTTGAGATTTGGTTTTACTGCTCAACTGTCTGTTCTTTGAATTTATAGTAGCTAACCTCTTTTCCTCACAGTACAGCTGTGAGGTTATGTATATAGCTCCAAAGTCATGGGGAGCATTTATTGCTATCAGTATTGAACCCGAGTTATCAAAAGCTATAAAATAGAAAAAAATCATACTGTGAAACCTCAGGAGCAAAATGCTGACCAATTAATTCTGTGTACAGAAGCAGTGGGTGAAAGCTTCTTAATATGAAAGAAAACTAATCCAGCTGTGCTCCATTTTTTGTGATACTGACAAAAGAAATGCCCAAAAAATTATGGCAAATTAAACCCCCAGCTTTACTAAAACTCCAGATGCACATGAGATCTTGTTTTTATGTAAGCAAAGTACTATTAAGCTTTGTGTGTCTGCTGTTCTGTGGTAGATCTTGACATGGCAAAGATACTGATGTATCTGTTACTGACTTGCCTTCCCCATCATGTGTGACATACACATGAGGGACTGAACTGAAATAAAAGACATTAGAATTAGCTCTGTTGTTCAATCTCACCATAATCTTGGGCAAGTCATTCAAACTGCCTGGGCTTCAGCTTTCTTATTTATAAAGTGAGGCTATTAGACTACATAAACTCTCTGATAACTTGAAATATTAGAAGCATTGTTTTCTCTGAAAGTCCTCTGAGGCTGACCACAACTATAACCACCTTCTGGGCATCTTCTTCACTGCATTTAAAGATGGGAGATACAATGAAACAGAATGGGGAGAAGAAAAATGAAATGAAGCCCAAGGCATATCTAAAGTCAGTAACAAAAATTAGAACAGCAGCTGGTTTCATTTCATCTGTCCCAGGGCATAATCTGATTTCTAAGATATACAGGACCAAAATATCAAGGACCTAAGAACTCATCGACTCCCCACCACTGGATGTTCCCTCAATGAAATTAAAGAATGAGAGAAAGGAAACTCAGAGAGGTTGTCCTGGTTACTTTCCTTGTCACTGGGACAAAATACCTGACAACCATCAACAATTTAAAGGAGAAAGGACTTATTTTGGCTTATGGTTTTAAACGAGTCAGTCCAGGGTTCAATGACTCCAAGGCAGGAAGGCTCCAAGGTAGAAAGGTCTGGTAGAGAAAAGCTACTTGTGCCATGGTGGCCATGAAGCAGAAAGCAAAAGGAGGAGCCATAGAGGGAGATACAATCTTCCAGGTTACATCTTCAGACAGGCCTGCCTCCTGACAGCATATTCAGCTGTGGACAGATTGGTGAATTAATTCACTTATGAGTACAGCACCCCCATGATCCAATCACCTTCCAAAAGCCACCCTTCCAACACATGAGGCATTTAGGGGACATTTTGGGTCTAAGCCATAACATCCCACATTGATCATAATTTACTGTGACATTCATTTTGTACTTGGAATGACTGAAACTCAGCTCTTTGGGGACAGATTGGGCTATGTGACACTGCTGAAGATGGAGGATTGGAAAGAAGAGTAGATGGGGGTGTCATTAACAGCTGCCGGTAAGACTGTTCTCTATGCATTGGTTTTGTCACCTAGACACAGAGGGACAATAGGAAAAGTTCAGAAAATGATTATTGAGTATCTGCTTTGTCCTAGACACTTGGACACTAATCTTAAAGAGCTCATTCCAGTAAGGATAATAGACATGTGCATGGCCAACCAAGTATTAAAGTAGACACTAACAAGAGACAAGCAAGAAGCAGACAGTAACATCAAAGACATGGCCAAGACCTGGGACACAGAGGAAGGAGAGATCGCCAGCATCCCCATCCCCTTCTCTTATCTGGATCAGGATTGCCTTTCCTTCATGTCTGCTGGATTTCCTGGAGTGGAATGTCTCTTTTCCTGAATCCTGGTCATTTGTCTTTTCAAAACTTTGTCATTGTCAAAGATCCTTTTAATGATCAATAAAGACAGAATTGACTGTCATTTCTCATTATAGGCAACACTGAATTTGCATGACAATAAGGAGCATTGACTGATAGAGACAGAAAGAGAGATTCTCCACCAGTGTTCCACCTGGACTCTGCTCTCCAGCAGCTAGAGTCACTCTTATCCAAGCCACATTTTCTTCACTATTCCTGATCAAAATCTGTATGCCCTCAGCAGCAGAATTTCCTTATGGTTTCAGAAGCAGCACCAGACACATATGAACATGCATGAAACCCTTCTCATAAAAATGATTAGCTAACCCTTTAAAAGAGGAGGGCAATTTAGGGTGTAAAATGGGAAAATGTAGATGAGACTATATACCAAAAAAATTACATGCTTCTTAGATGATTACATTCAGTCCAAGTTTTATACTCATAAAAGTATCTCAAATGTGTGTTCCAGTTGCCCCCTCATCAGAAAATGTCATGGTTTTCCTGCAGTGAGAGGAAAAGGGTAAGCTTTGAGATGTCCATCTCAGCCACTTTTGCCTCTAGTAAGCATATGGGGTTTGAATTGAGCCATCCTGGATATGAGTCACAAGTGTAACATTAACAATAGGTCACTTTCCTTGTCTTAACCTCAGCTTCCTTTTGCAACTCAGCTTTCATCTGTAGAATAGGAATCATAATTGCAAATACTTCAAAATGTTGCAATGAAGACTCAAAGAGAGAATCTATTTAAAATACTCCGAACGGTGCCTGGTGTATACAAAGCACTCAGAAAATCTTAACTATGTGATCGAGCACAGTGTGCTTAAAGGTCACAGGAACGTTGATCCAACTCTTTTAGTGGATTAGATCCCTGCCCTTAAAAAAGTTAGACCACTAAATTATAGTCTCGGAAGACGTTTAAAGCAAAATAATTTTTAATGGAGTACTTTTTCTGCCACTTCCAAACTGCATGATTTAAAGATTAATCTTGTTAAACTTAATTTTCTTTTTCTACAAAATGAGGGTAATAACATCTACCCCATATGTTTATAGGAAGGATTAAGTGAGTTAATGTATGTAACTTAGCAAACCACTTAAATAAACTGTCCAGCCATTGTTTCTGCTTCACTAAGGAAAATGGTTCTTTGCATCCTCCCTAGGGAGGACTCAGTATTCAACGGTCAAGTCACATAATTGACAGCAATGTCATCATGTACAGTGGCTCACTGGATTGTGACTCAAGGCAGCCATAGGTTAATTAGGTATAAAAAGAAACACACATAAAAAAAGATGAGTACAACCAACCTAAAATGGTTTGCAACTTTGTAATGGAGAATCCCAAGAGAATTGACTGTTGGCAGTGGAATAACAAAACCAGGAAAGATGATGAAATACAGTCCAGACCACGAGGGGGCATGGCAGATATAAATTATGAATAAGCAAAACCTATGATTGCGAGAAAATATATACCAAGCAGAGCTGAGGACTGCAGGAAGAAGAAAACTGAACAAAAATTTGAAGGTATGAGTTCTTTTAATGTAGAATGTTTGAAAAATGATCCACAAAATTTGACTGCTGCCTTCCCCCAGAGCAGCTCTTTATGAGAGGCCAAACTCTGTTTCTGTTCTTGGTTTCCCATGGTTACCATGTTGCTAGATCATATCTACAATGTTCCTTGTCTTCTTTTCCCATCCTCTTCCTCTCACCAGCTAATTTACCTGACTCTCTCTTCCTGCAGGTGGAAGAGCCTTGGTGAAGTACATGCCCACAAGGGACCCTCATGAAACAATGGCTGTTATCACTAACATGGACAAGTGTGAGCCACTGTGAGTTAAACCAGTGAAACCAACAGCAGGAGGAAATGGGCTACGACTGGATAACTGAAGGAGAATTCCAAAAGACTGCGTTGAATGTGAAGCTTATGAGTTTAGGAGCACTCAAGCTCCCAGAACAGTGAGATAAAATGAGATCATCATTCCTTTACCAGAAGCACCATTATAAATGACCTCATTTGGAGAAAGAGTAATTGAACAGAAAATATGGCTTGTCAGCACAGGTCAAAGTCTGAGGCCGGCCATGTTTATTTAGTACCATCTGGAAAGAGAAACAGTAAACCCTGGTGCACACATTTCCCAGTTACTGAAGAAACGAACTGTGACCCAGCAAAGGCAATTCTCTGGACTCACCAGTGCCAGCGGGATTATCCCTTCAGGCTGTCTGTCCAGTCCCTGTGCTCCAATTCTGTGCTCACCGAGCAGTCTTTTGATTGCTGTTTTGGCCTCCAATGCTAGAAAATGGTACCAAAATGGGAGACATGAGCATCTAATGACAACAAAGAAAAGGTCTTCCTGTAAATTAGCATGTGGTTGGTTCAC
>RJWT010050326.1:0-10866 GCA_004365215.1 Cuniculus paca | reverse complement strand
ATTTGACTCTGATGATTTTTCTCACTGCCATTAATTAATTCATTCACTCACTCATTTATTCATTTTTTAATTTGTTCTTCAATCATTAAGACAGTGTTCTGGGCCCTGGGAATATAGCCAGGCCATGGTGGCCCAAGTAAAAGAAAAAAGCCAAGAAAATAACATTTTAAGAAATTATCTGAAAACAATCAGATAGGCGTTCTTGAGGCAGAACAATGGATAGGGGTGAGTGGGACAGATCTTGGTTCCACTGGAGTGGTCCTTGGAAACTTTTCTGGGAAGTGTCAGTTCAGCAAAGTCCAGGAAGAGGAAAAAAAGCTAGCAATGGAAGGGGGTGGAGCTGGGAAAGACAGAGGGATAAGCAGAGGGCCCAAAGCAGAGGTTGGGTGTGCTCTAGCTGCTAGACACACACCCTGCCTGCCCTCCTCCTCTTTTTCACTCCTCTGCTTCCTTGTGTCTGTCTTCTAACTCTCTCTCTCTCTGATCCTTTGTTCTCTTTCATAGCTTTGTTTCTGATTTCCTTCATTACATCTGGCCCCATCTCTTCTCCTCTTCACTTTTCTGGCTCTTTTGGTGTCCCTAACTCTGAATTGCTTTTTCTCAGCCTGTCATTTTGGGGTACCATCATGCTCTCTTCCTACTTCTATTTTCCTTCTCTCCCTCTCTCCTTTATTTCTCTGTCTCTGACTAATTTTGGCAGGAGTTCTCTCTCTTGCTTTCCACTTCCCTGCCCAGTATCTCTTCCTTTCCCAAACAGAGGCCACTGGGAAGCTTGTCTGATTGATATTGCTACAGACAGTTAAAGTCTTTAAATCATTCCCACAGCACATCTCTGGGAGGTGTTACATTGGCAGTGTTTTGTCTGTATCCAAGAAAGACAGGGATTTTAAAACAAACTTATACATTCTCAGAAGCCGAAGTGATTGTACTTCTCCATTGATGTGTAAAGCTGCCCCATGCTTACAGGGGAGTTAATGGAGTGAGCTGGCTGTCCTGGACAAGGAATGAGGAGGGAATGGAAATTGGTCCAGTGGGGCCTGGCCAAAGCCTGTTCTCTGAGGATCTGGGTAAAGTGGCTTATTTGTAGAAGGGAGAGAGAATACTTCCTGCTGGATGTTTCAGAGACAGTTTTGTAAAGTTTCAAGTTCATGACCACCTCCCACACTCTCAAGGAGAAGAGAGAGCTCATTCCTCTTGTCCCCACCTTATAGTGGAGAGGGCTTGAGCACAGTTCTTGGGACTCTTTGGAGCCTTTATATTTCTGTAGATTCTTCATCCTCAATGGGCTTTGTATTTCTTGGTAATAATGACATAGGCTTTCTCAGTGTCACACACTTGGTGACCATCCTGGAGCTTGTGTCCTGTTGGACTGAGCCAGGTTCCTCTTAAATACTCATGATGAAGGTCTATGTGAACAACACCTGCTTGGTAGGTAGGTGCCTTTGGGAGGTGCTTATTTCTTCTTCTCTAAAGTAAGGGTGACTGAACAAGTGCAGGTAAAGTACTTGGAACATTATAATAAATGCTCAGTAATGTGATCATTACTTATCATCATTTCTCTTAATAGTTGCTACTTTTATCTTTGTCATACTCATCATCATCATCACCATCACCAAAATCTTCAGGCGTGGGAGACATAATTTTAATTGGCCATACAGTTCTAGTTCTATGAGTTATGAACAGATAGAAGATGATGATATCAGGTGCAAAAGCATAGTTACAACTGCGTGGGTTTGTTATTCTCCAAAATGTGTCCTTTCAGGGCTCTCAGACTCTGTATAGAGATATTTGAAGAACTTAGGAACAGTTTGGTGTCAAGGTGTTCAGGAGTGCAGTTCCTCCTTCTCCTTTACCGAAAAACCTTTCTGTGTCTGGATCTCCCTCTCTGGCGCAGACTGACTCATTTGTTTGTCCCAGAGGTGATCTGCCTGCCTTTCCATTCTCAAAGGTCCTGGGGAAGTCTAAATGTCTCCTCTTCATGCTGTCACACCTGCATGGTTCTGGCTTAGCCTGAGCATTTGCTGGAATGTTTCAGGTTACTCAATTGACTTGTTCTAGTGCCTTTTTAAAAAACCACTTCTTTGAATTTTAGCTTTTTAAAATGTAAAACAGGAGTATCAAATACAGCATATTACACCTCAAAGTGAAAACTCATACTGATTTTTTTATTTTAAAGGGATTTTTTATTTTAAATGAAAATAATGATACAGAATCTCAAAACAAGAGAATAGGAGATTAACAATGGTTAATACCTTGCATATAGTTATCGGCAAAGTACTTGCTCAGATTACAAGATATAGGCATGAAAAATTGATCAAACAATACCAGCACAAAACTTTCTTTTCAATGAATAGAAACTAGTAGTATAATTATCTCAGCTATTTTATATATATATATATATATATATATATATCTTTTTCCTTCCTTCTTTTCTCCTTTCTCGCATTCCAGTTTTTTTCTTTTGTGAGTGGTTTCTTGTCATTTCACAATATCTGTGGTACATTTTGAATCTTATTTATTCTTTTAGTTTCTTACTCCAGGGAGACAGTACAATGTTTACACATGTGAGTCTGATTTATTTCATTTATGAGTCTGGTCTCAAATTGTATCCATTTACCTATAAAAGCCTTGAGTTTTACTTCTTTATGGCTGAGTAGTACTTCATTGATAAAAATACCACATCTTTTTTTATCTGTTCCTCAGTCAATGGGGATTTGGGTTGTTTCCAAGATTTAGATATTACAAATTCTGTTGCTTTAAACATGGGTGCACATATATCACTGTGGTATGATGTTTTTAATTCTTCTGGCAAGATACCCAGAAGGGGAATAGTGGGATCAAATGGGACCTCTAATCCTAGATTTTTGAAGAATCTCCACACTGATTCCTGCAGTGCTTGTACCAGTCTACACTCCCACCAACAGTGGAGAAGGGTTCCTTTTCTACCACAGCCCCTCCAGCATTTGATATTGAATGATTTCTTGATGATAGGCATTCTTTCTGGAGTGAGATGGAATCTCAGTATTGTTTTAATTTGCATCTCTTGAATGACCAATGATGAACATTTTTTCATGTATTTGTCATTTGTATTTTTCCAGCTGATAGTTGTGCATTCATCCCAGATGTCCATTTTTGGATTGGATCTTTGAATTTGAGGGCTCTGATTTTTTTCAATTCTTTATATGTTATAGATAGAAGTCCTTTGTCTGAGGGACAGTTGGCTAAATATTTTTTCCCATGATGTGAGTTGATTTTTCACTTTGTTGGTGATTTCTTTTGCTGTGCAAAAGTTTTTTTAATAAGATGAGATTCTAATTGTTGATTCTTTGAAGTATGTTCTGTACCCCTGGGTTAGGTTCATGATCTCTTTGTTTACACCTATGTCTTCAAGATTCTTATCTACTACTCTTCCGGTAGAGTTCGTGTTTCCATTTTAATATTTAGATTTTGATCCATTTTGAATTTAGTTTAGTGCATGGTTATAGACATGGGTCTTAGTCTTTGGCATGTAGATAGCCAGTTCTTCCTGCACCATTTATTAAAGAGGCCATCTTTCTTCCAGTGAATATATTTGGTCCCTTTGTCAAAGATAAGGTGACTGAGCTTGCTTATGGTTGTGTTTACATCTTCTAATCTGTTCCATTGATCCTTGTTTTTTTTTTTGACCCGTATCATGCTGATTTTATCATAGTATCTTTGTAGTATAATTTCAAATCTGGAATTGTGATGCCTCCTGCCTTGCCTTTGTTGCCCAAGATTGCTTTTGCTATGCTAGGTCTTTTCTGTTTCCAAATGAATCCTAGGAATGTTTTCTGTAGTTCTGTGAGGTATGCTAATGGTATTTTGATCAGGATTGCATTAAACTTGTTTAACAATTTTGACAGTATGGCCATTTTCACTATGTTGGTTTCGCCTATCCATGAGCAAGGGATATCTTTCCATTTTCTGATATCCTCCTTGATCTCTTTCTTCAGAGTACTGTAATTTTTCATGTATAGATCCTTACTTCCTTTGTTAGATTGATTCCCAAGTATTTCATTTTTTTGGATGCTATTGTGAAGGGTGTGTTCTCCTTAATTTCTCTCTCAGTGAGTTTGTTGTTTGTGTATGAGAATGCTATTGATTTTTGAGTATTGATTTTGTGTCCAGTTACACTACTGAGTTTGGTTTTTAAATCTAAAAGTCTTTTGGTGGAGTTTTTGGGGTCATCTCTGTAGAGGATCATGTCATCTGCAAATAATCATAATTTAACTTCTTTTCCGATCCTTAGTTTTTTTATTTCTTTTGCTTGTCTAATTGCTTTGACTAATGTTTCCAGAGCTATATTGAATAGGAGTGGTGATAGTGGACATCCTTGTCTTGTTCCTGATTTTGAATGAAAAGTTTCAATTTTTGTCCATTTAGTATGATGTTGGTGGTTGGTTTGTCATAGGTGACTTTTATGAGGTTGAAATAAAGACATTCTATTCTGATTTTCAGTAAGGTTTTATCATGAATGAGTACTGGACTTTATTAAAAACTTTTTCTGCCTCTATTGAGATGATCATGTGATTTTTGTCTTTGGTTTTGTAATATGGTGTATTATGTTTATCAATTTGTGTATATTAAACAATCCTGGATGAATCCTACTTAGTCATGATTTATAATCTTGATGATTTGCTGTATTCTGTTTGCTAGTATTTTATTGAGAATTTTTACATCTATGTTCATTGGGGTGATTGGTGTGTAGTTATCTTTTTTGGTTGGATCTTTCTCTGGTTTTGCAATACTTGCCTTCAGGAATGAGTTAGGTAGAATTGTTTTTCCTTCAGTTTCATAAAAGAGTCAGAGGAGTATTGGCATTAAATCTGCTCTGTTCAGTCATGAATCCATCAGGACCTGGGCTTTTCTTCATTGGTAATTTTTAAATTCTGTTTTCAATTTCATTAGCTGATATTGGGTTATTCAGAAATTTTGTATCTTCTTGATTCGACTTTTATAAATCATATATAGGAATTTGTCTATGTCTTCTGTATTTTCCATTCTATATAAGATTTTCAAAGTGGGTATTGATGATCTTCTGAATTTCCACAGGATATATAGTGATATCACCCTTT
Organism: Cuniculus paca; assembly: GCA_004365215.1. NCBI lineage: Eukaryota > Metazoa > Chordata > Mammalia > Rodentia > Cuniculidae > Cuniculus > Cuniculus paca. The sequence goes on along the minus strand of RJWT010050326.1, from coordinate 5,770 downwards.
TCATTCTTCATTGCATGACTCTGAGGTTTTCTTTTTTTTTGTGTTTGATAACATTGGCTAAGGGTTTGTCAATTTTAGTTAATCTTTAGTTTATTAATTTCAGTTATTCTTTCAAAGAACTAACTCTTCATTAATTCTTTGTATTGTTTTCTTAGTCTCAATTGCATTAATTTCTGCTCTGACTTTTACCTTTCCTCCCTTGTATGAGTTTTGGGCTTGACTTGCTCTTCTTTTTCTAGAATCATGAGGTGCAGCATTAGGTTGTTTATTTTGCTCATTATTTTTTTCCAGATATGAGAATTCACTGTTATAAATTTTCTTCTTAGGACTGATTGATTTCCATCCACCGGTTCTGGTATATTGTATTCACATCTTTGTTTGATTGTAGATATTGTTTAATTTCTTTTTAAATTTTATCTGTGACACATTGGTTGTGCAGGAGGGTGTTATTTAATTTCCCTGTGTTTATGGAATTTTTCTGATTTCGTTTGCCACTGATTTCCAATTTCATTGCACTGTGGTCTGATAATATGCATGGGATAATTTCAGTTTGTTTGCACTTACTTAAGCATGCTCTTTGAGCTAGTATGTGGTCTATTTTACAGAATGTCCCACATGTAGCTGAGAAAAATGTGTATTCTGATACTGTTGGGTGGAACACTCTGTAAATATCTACTAAATTCATTTGTTCACTGGTTTGGTTTAGTTCTGTTATGTTTTGCTGATTTTTTGACTACTTGATCTATCTCTTTGTGACAATGGGGTATTAAGGTCCCCCATTACAATTGTGTTATTGCTCATTTGATTTTTCATTTTTATTAATATTCATCTTATATTGTTGTGTATTCCCATATTTGGTGATACATATTTATGGTTATTATCTCTTTCTCTTGATATTTTCCCCTAAAAAGTATATAGTGACCTTCTTCATCTCTTTTGATCATTCTTGGTTTGAAGTTCACATTGTTTGCAAAAGAATAGCTATTCTTGCTTTTTTCTGAGTTCCTTTTGCATGGAGTATTCTTTTCCATCTTTTGACTTTCAGTCTATGAATTTCTTTTTGAGTTAAATGTGTTTCTTGTATGTAGTATATTGTTGGATCTTATTTCATGATCCATTTTGCCAGTCTGTTTCTTGTGATTGGTAAATTGAGGCCATTTACATTGATTGCTATATCTGATATGCATTGTATCTTTACCATGTTGTATTTCTGCTGTTACTTCCCTACTTTTCCCCTCTCTTTAATTTCTTGTCCTGTTCTTGCCTTCTTTCTGTTGTTGTTCTTGGAATTGTAGTCCTTTTTATCTCTGCCCAGAATCTTTCTGTACCCTTTGTAGGGTTGGTTTTGTGGTCATGAATTTCTTCAATTGTTCTTTGGTTGTGGAAGTATCTTATTTCTCCATGATTTTGAATGATAGTTTTTCAGGGTAAGTCAATTTGTGTTGGAAGTTGCTTTCTTTCAGGACTTGAAATACTTCACTCCAAGCTCTTCTTGACTTGAGGGTCTGTGTTGAGAAGTCTACTGTGATTCTAATGTGCTTTCCTTTGCAGGTGATCATTTCTTTTTCTCTAATTGCTTTTAACATTCTGTTTTTGTGCTCAGTTTTTGGGATCTTGATTATTATATATGTGAATGTATATTTATTTTGGTCATGGCTGTTTGGAGTTCTATGTGCCTCAGTTGTCTGATTCTTTTCTCATGCCTGAGAAGTTTTCTGCTATTACTGCTGCTAATAGTCTTTTCATGTCATTTGTGTTGTCTCCTGCTTTTTTATTGACACCTACCAGTCTTCATTTTATATTCTTTCTTTGCATGGTCTTGAAGTTGTTGAATTGTTATTTCCTGGTACCTTTTTATTTTTAAGAGCTCTTTCCTCTTGTGATTGCTAGCTGTGATCCTCTCTTCAAGTTCTAAAAGTCTATCTTGAGTTTTGTTCAAGTGGTTTTGCCAGTTTTCAATAGAATTTTTAGTTTCCTGGATATCTCTTTGAATCTGTTTAATGTATTCCATTTCTTTCCTATACTGTTCTTTCAAGGTTTCCATCACTTTCCTATGCTCCCCTATTTTTTTATCTATATCTTCTCTAAATATGCTGATCGATTCCTTCATTATGGTTGTCATTTCATTTTTTACCTGAGAGATTATTTCTGATCTGATTTTCTCTACAGCATCATGGATTTCTTTCTTTACTTCATTTGCTATCATTTCAGATATTTTAGGTGTCTGTTTTTCCATTTTCTCTTTGTTGATGTCTCCTGGACTTGTTCTGGGTAGCCTAGAGGTCTGAGATTACATTTTGCTTCTGTGTCTTGTCATTTTCTGGATTCTTCCAGTGTGGCCAGTTGCTGAGTCCTAGCTTCTTCCTGGGCTGATTGCTGGGTCCTGTCCTGTAGGGGTTGGAGCTGTTCACTTGGATTCCTCCAGTGGGGTCCATTGCTGAGCCCAGGATTCTTCCCTCCATATTAAAATTTAATCCACAATGTGAGGTATTAGGAGGGTGGAAACTTAATCCCACTGTCATCACTGGAGGTGTGACCTTCAGAAAGTAATTAAGGTTAATGGGTTTAATTCAAAGAGGATGTAGAAGAGGAAGAGGAGGATTCTTTGTCCTGTCATGTGATGCCTGCACTGCAGTGGGATTTTGCAAAGTCCCCTCCAGGAAGGACTCACCAGATGCAGCTGCCTGATTTAGGACTTTCCAGCCTTTACAACTGTGAGCCAAATAGATCTGTATTCTTTGTAAATTACTCAGTTGGTGGTACTCAGTTATAGCAAAAGAAAATGGACTGAGAATTTGAGTATAAACATTAAATGAGATCATGAATTCCCTGCCCTTATCCTAGTGTGCCTCTTTTAGGACAAAAGCCACGTGCTTCATAAAGAGCTCTAGATGTTCTAGAACTTTGTTGTTCGGTGTGGTATGATGGCTACAGAACACTTAAAATGCAACTTGAGACCATACTTATAAGTGAAATAAATCAGACTCGCATGTGTAAATATTGTATAGTCTCCCTAGTGTAAAAAAACCAAGAGTAAATAAGATCCAAAATGTGCAACAGATATTGTGAAAGTGAAAGTGAAAAAAACTGTTCAAAAGAAAAAAAAAAACAATTGGGTTAGGGAAAAGGAGAAAAGAAAGAAGGGAAAAGATTATAAGTTTGTATATATATATATATATATATATATATATATATATATACAAGATAGATAACTATACTACTAATCTCTGCTAGTTTATCAAAAAGAATAGTTTGTACTTTCATTGATTGCTTGATCATTTTTTTCATGCCTATATCTTGTAATGTGAACAACTACTTTGAAGATAATAATGAACAATATATTAACCAGTGTTAACCTACTATTAAGTTGTTTTGAAATTCTGTATTGTCATTTTTATTACTTTTTTTTTGTTTGTTTGCTTTTGGTACTGAGGATCTAACTCACAACCTTGAGCTTGCCATGCAGGCACTTATGCCACTGAGTTAAATCCTTGACCCCTCTTTTTTCTGTTTTTAAAATAAAAAAGTAAAAATAAATAAATAAATAAAAAATGCTTTAAAAAATTCAGTTTGTCAGGACTGAGCTGAGCTGCATGGATAAAATGCATACCAAATTTCAAATGCTAGGTATAGAAAGAGTGCAAAATAACAATATTTTTATATTGATTGTATGTTGAAATAAATGATAATATTTTGAATGTATCAAGTTAAATAAAAATAAGGAAAATTGTGAAATAGTATTTGTTTTATATTAAATATAAATATAAATTAAATTAAATATATTAAATGCACAAAATATTTATATGATATTATCATAACAAAATAATTAAAGTTATTTAAATTGATCTTATTCGTTTCTTTTAAATTTGTTATTGTGGCTACTAGAAAAGTTAAAATTACATATGTGACTCAACATGTTTCTACTGAGCAGTAAGCAGTACCTTAGAAAGAATCTGCTTAGTACAGGAAAGAATCTGCTTAGTACACATAAGTAACACATGGGGAGAGGGTGGATAAATAAATGGATAGACAAAAGGAGGAAAAAGTAAATGAATGCCTAGATAATGAATTAATAAACAGAAGGACAGATAAAAGGATAGATGAATGGCAGGAGGAGTAGAATGACCAAAGGAAAAATTGGCTATGGATGAAATTGACAAATCAGTGGCTAAATAAATTACTAAAAAGAGTAAAGAACTAAGTGCCTATGTGCAGAAATAAATATGCAAGAAGGAAGAACAGATGTCCCAGGATGCCAGTACTTGACTTTGACAAGAAGCCTTGCTCCTTTCCCTGAGCTTATGGAGACCAAGAGAAAAGGTTTACCCTTGCTCTTGGGGAATTTATTATTTTAATTGTTAGCCTTCATCAGAGGTTATTGGAATTTTTTCCTCTTGGACAGTTTATCACTTGTAAATTATTTGTCACATCGTTGCAATTCTATCCAGATCCTTAACTTTCTAATCATGCATCTTTTATGGGGTCTCCTTTAAAGAAGCACTATAATTACGTGCCACAGGTCCCAGTAAATTTTATCAGGCCATAAAATATTATACTTTAATTATTTGGAAGGGGAAGAAAGGCGAATGTTTCCTCTGCAAGGCTGGTCATCAATACTACAGGGCTCATGGTGGCAAGGGGAAGCTGAGGCATCCTCCCTTGGGGTCCTTCTGAGTGAGCCCGTGTACCCTGCCCCAAGGGGTATTTGCACCAGCAGCTGGGCCCTGTATACATCTTCCTTGATTCTCTGATGAATGTGGGACTGTGTTATACTTCTAAATACACATCCTTAAAGTAGTTTCATTATGAATAGAGAGTCTAAGCAGTTTGGGGGAAGATGCCATCCCCCTCAACCCCTTTCTTGCAATACTTAGGACTGGACTCAGGACCTTTGCAATGAGCTCCTTCTCCAGATCAACTCCTTTTAAATTTGTATTTTGACACAGAGTCTTGGTAATTCTCTAAATTGCCTAGGCTGAGCTTGAACTTTTGACCCTCCTGTGTCAACCTCCTAGAGGGCTAGAACATTGTTTTGCCCTTTTTATGGATGGTGGGACTTAGACTTACAGAGCCACTTGAGATAGAAATTTGCTTTCCATCTCCTGACACCATGGTGGTGTTTTTTCTTTCTTCCCTCCACCATGCCACAATTGCCACTGTGAACCCGCACCAGAGCACACATCTGAGCCCAGTGTGTTAGCAATTTTTTATAGTCTAGCAGTTGAAAGGAGAAATGCAATGGCCTCATGGCATGAGTGCTTTGCTTCAAGCATTTAATTCATTTGTTAGTACACACCAGACCCGTGGTCATATAGATCATGGAAATGGCAACTACAGTAACTGCTAAGAATGAGGGATTCATAAAGCTTCAAAAGCTTAAAAGTGAAAGTTTTGAATCAGGAAGGTCATGGAAGTCTGTCCTGAGGAATCAGTGATCCAGGCTCAAAAAATAAGTAAGAGTTAGCTAGACAAGTAGGGTAATGAGAAGAACTCTAGATAGAGGCAATAGTATATGCAAAGGGCCTGTGGCCAGAAGGTTAGGAACAAAATGTACAGTGACTAGAGTTACTGATGAGAAAGTTAGTGAACCAGGGTAAGGTCTTGGTTTTATCCTAAAAGCACTGACATTTCAGGTTGAAGTTCAGGTGAGGGAAAGGCTATTTCAAAGGCAGTGTGGGAAGACTGCAGTCTGTGCAAGAAAAGAGCTGAGGGGTGACTGAGTGCATGGACAATGTTAGGAGGCTGCTTCATCTGGACAGGGAGTGAACCC
>RJWT010050325.1:0-10867 GCA_004365215.1 Cuniculus paca | reverse complement strand
ATCGGTGGCTATCCATGCCCTGTGGGGTTTGACAGCAAGGCTGTCCACCCAGCTTGGGCAGGGATTTTGATGAAAGTCTAGGTTTTTGAAGAGTGGGTTTCTGGGCTTGGGGGTGGCAGGGTGGTTTGAGTTGAACTCGGAGCAGGATGAGAGGTTTAATAGTTGAAATGTCATCAATCCCCTTCCTCTTCAACGTGGGCTCTTGCTGTACTATCACCTGGGACAAAACCTGGTATTGAAGCAACTTATTTTCTTATTGGAAATAAATTCTTTGTTTTCCAATTTCGTAAATATATTTTTATTTGGTTTTTCACTCCGTAGGTTCTGGCTTCCAGGCGAGCCTAACAATGTGGGGAACAGTGAACACTGTGCTAATATGAAGGTGTCCTCGCTTCAGTCCTGGAATGATGATTCCTGTGACAATAAGCTCTTTTTCATCTGTAAACGGCCCTACATTGGATCAGAGCCATAATAGCTAGTCCCAAGGTTTACCCTGTAAGCTCCAGTGCTGGTTAAACTTGAGGAAATGTCCTCATTGGTCTTCACACTCTTTGTACCTTAACTTTTCTTGCTTCAAAATTGTCCTCAAATGCGTGTTGTACCTTAACTTTGTACCTTAACTTTTCTTGCTTCAAAATTGTCCTCAAATGCGTGTTGGAGGTCATCTACTTTGTCTGGGAATCTCTGATCCTATAAGTGCTGTAATGAGAAGAACTTGGGTTAAATGGAAGAAGAAGGAGATGATTTAGAAATTCATCCTGTCTTGGTGAGTTAGATCTCAAAATCTGTGCTATCACTTGAGCTATCCTATCCCTTTAGAGAAACCTCATTTGTAGCACAGAAAAGCTACTTGAAGAAATGATCACATTTGAGGAGATAGGTATCTTTAACCAGATTGAAACTTTACACAATGTATGCATGTATTGAAACACATTTTGCCCCATAAATATATATAATTTTTATGTTTTTATGCATCAGTTAAAATAAATTTAAGTTTTAAAAAGTACAATGTGTGAAAAAAAAAGTTGCTTCATATCAATCAAGCAAGTCTCCTGATAGTGTTACTCAGCACTTTTCCTGGTTGATCTCCCAGAATTCCCACTTGCCTGCTTAGGAGTGCTGGTGGCTGGCAGATGGCCATGTTTTCAGTGGGAATAGCTCTTCTCTTGGCCGTTCTGTTCACACCATATTCCCATTACCATCTTCATTCTTGTCCTCTAAAGCCTGAAGCCCTCTTCCCTGGGGAAAGCTAACCTGGTTCAGGTCGGGTTGACATGGGCCTGTATGTTTTTTTTTTTTTTTTTGAATGATGCCAACACCCTCCATCCCTTCTTATTCCCACTCACTTTCCTCCTTGGTAAGGCAGGTGCCCAGCCCTGCCTTCTGGTACCATCATCATCTGGCCAGCTTCTTGGTCTGCCCCCACCTCCTCTGCACCTCCTGTCTCCAGGCTTTCCTCTCCTTCTGTACCTTATGCAGAGGAGAACTCTTTGAGTACCTAAAAGAGTTCTTTCAAAGCTTCTTTAGGAGAAAACGCAGCCTGGGTCAAGGCCTCCCTCGGTGCTCACTTTGTCATTGCTGGTTACTTTAGTGGATACGTGGAAATGGCTATCTGCTTCACTGGACGTGAAATCCTGGGGTACCCTCAGGATACAGTTGGAGGGTCAAAAACAAAGACTAGGAATATTCTTGCCCTAGAAATGCCACAAAATATGAGTAGTACTTATTTCTAGTTTTTATGGAAATTAAGGAGAACAAGGTCTATAGTGCCACAGTGATCTCTCTTCTCAGGTGTCCCCAGACAGTCTTCTGTTTCCTAGCTTTGTTCCTGAGGAGGAGGTGCATCAGGTTATCCACTCTTCCCAGAGACCTTATTCATAGGATCCAGGTTCACATCCCAAGGAGCTAAATCAGGAGTGCAGGATGGGGGTCATCCTGGACAGGGAGGCAGTAGAGAGAAAGGAGGAGGGATCACAGGGTGAGCACTGGGGTGGGGTCAGCAAAGATGTTCTATTAGGGTCCCCATTAGGGTTCTGAAGAAAGGACACTTTCCTCATATGAGTGTGGCAAAGGGGTAAGAGCTGAGGGCATATGCTTAAGTGGCATCTTTGCGCCTCACAGAGCCCCAAACACCTAACCTCAAGTTGGTCTGCTGTCCTCACCCAGCTGAAAGGCTCCCACCTGGCTGATTCTCACCATCACTAGACCAGCTGTGTGCCATCCAGTATTCAACTTAATGGCTTTCAGTTCCCTGCTCACCTGGGAAGCTATTCAACAGGCCAATCACATCTTGCTGCAGGAAAGGTGTGTGTGAATGAGGCAGGGGCCTACTTCTCTTGTGACTAGGATCCTGGCTGCACACAACCCTTGCTGATTTGCTCTGCTCCCAAGGGTAACTCCATGGGGCTCTGCATGGCACGTGGTCCTTCCCTCCCAGACTGAGAGTGTATGTGACTAGTAAACTGCTGTTAATCTCATCTGTCCACTGTTATATGTCATGTGTTTCCCCTTCTGGTACTATTTAGAGTGGAGAATTGCTCCCTCACCAAAGGGTGAACAGGAGGTGATCAGAACAAGGCTGGTGGGAGTCCACGGTTCATCCTGGTGTGAACAGATGAGCTGGGGAAAATCAGACCATTTCTTTGGAAAGAAGTTGAACCAGGATATATATACAGGGGAAGAGGCAAATAAGGGGGGAAGTTGGGCTGAAGCAGCTAGAATTAGAGAAAAGCCAAGTGGCACCTGTAGAAACTAAAAATCAGCAGAAGCAGAGAAAAGAGGCAAGGTAGAGGAGGAAATGTGCAGAGCAGAATGTGGACAGGACACAGAGGCGGAGGCACCACAGATCTCCACCGCAGCTCCAGCTCTGGCTGCTAAGGCTCCCCATGCTGCTTTGCCTTAGATCCTTTGTCTCTCCTAGCCCCTGGTTCTTGGGCACATGGCTCCTGTGATGGGACTTCCTTCTCCCCACTCCCACTCATTATTTTTCTTTGAAACTGAAAGAGCCTGAGTTGGTGAGGATGTTTTCATCTGTGGCTTGCACCCCATCCTGTGACTTGTGTACACGGCATTGCCCTGGCTTCCTCCTTCCTGGGAGCTAGGACAGCTGCTGCTAAGCACTGTCCTGTAACCATGGGTCCTGCTTCCTACCTGCAGGTCTTGCTTCTCCACTTTCCCAACAAAAACTCAGGACTGGATTGCATGTCCATCCCTGAAGCAGTAAGCAAGTTTGGGGAGATGGGTTATGTGCATCAAGCTGCCAGCTCATCCCTTGGTCTGGGGTTGGAGATGGGTTCACCCTTATCAGATGTACTGAGGAAGAGGGAAGTGTGGTTTTCAAAGGACACCCTCGCATGATGCCTGAAGCAGGGAGCCCTGTGAGCCCTCAGTTGCCAGAGCCCATGTCTGCAGCCTTGCTTGGGCCTTTACTTGTCATCAAATTGTTGAATCTAGCCACTCCTTGAGTAATTCATCAACCCGTGGTGTTTAGGGATTGCTAAGATAACTGAAACACTTTCCAGGTGTCTGAAGCTACTGGTCTACAGTTACTAAATTTGGGAATCTCCAAAACCATGTACCTTGCTCAGCGTTTGGGTGGGGGCAGGAAAAGCAAACATGTGAGTGACCACACCTCTGGAGTGGTTCTGTAAAATGCTATTTCTTTGGCCAGGGAGCAGAGAAATCTCTCAGCAAGGCTACAGGAACCTGAGTTTTGTTCCCAGGGTGCAGATGGTATTCTTGTGGGAAGTATAAGAGCTGGGACTCTGAGGTAGGGTGAGAGGTAGCAGGAGGGGGTGGAGACAGGGAAGGCAAGGCAAGACTTCCTGCCCATCATAGTTGGGAGGACTTTGCCCTTCTCTGGCCCAGACTCTGCAGTTTGCTGAGCAAGGGATTCCCAGAGTTCTGCTTTCAACACCCTTGGAGAAAATAGTTTCTAAGTGGATCCAGTCTGACTGTTCCTATGTGTGGGGAAACAGAAACCAAGATGAGCCCTTTCTTCTCAGTACTGCGCCTGGAGAGAAAACTCTGGTGGCTCCCATCCCATGCAGAGAAGGGACTTGACAGATGCTTCTGGGGCCTCTGCCAGGGCTGTGACTGGTGCAGAAAGAGATGCTGCATGGCCCTTTGATGCCTTTCCTCCCATCGGATCAGCTGTCAACAGATGGGAGATCATACATAAAAAATGAGGACTCCACACTCTACATGCCATGCCCCTCCCTATACACACACACACACACACACGCACATGCACACACATGCACACGCACACGCACACGCACACGCACACAAGGTCCCCATCATGAGGCGGGTGAAGGCAGCCACTCTGCAGGTTAGGTGCCCAAGGACTAGCTGCTTCCTGAGTTGACAGTGACATCCTTGACACAGGCTCCTCCTTGATCCATGCTGTAATCCTGGTCCCTTTCTGTGTGGCTTCCCCACCACTGGACTCTACGGTATTTTTAATCAATGCCTGGAAACCTGTGGGAGACCCGAGGATTTGTGAAAAAGATACAGGAAAGGGACATGGGAATCAAGGATGAAAATAGGAAAACAGCAATGCAACATGGGTAGAACAAGCCATTTGCAAGTCTGTGATTGACAGGTGTGAGAGTGAGTGTGATGGAGGCTGATATATAATTATACTTTCATGAGTTAAAGATAATGTGATCCATGTCAGTAGGAGTATAATCACCTGAAAATAATGAGGGAAAGGGAGAACCAAAGAACAGGAATCTCAGTGTTATGGCTTATGTTTAGATGTCCTTCCCAAAGGCTCATGTGATGGGGCTTTTTTAGAGGTGGCTGGATCTAGAGTGTGTGTTGCTAGAATTAAGGGTGCTGATTACTAAATTAGTCCACTGATTGGTTTGGTGTAGCTCTGAGTGTGGATAATAAGAAGGCCCACCCTGGGTGTGAGTGCTATCTGCCCCAAGGGCATGTAGCCTGGATATATTATAAGCTGTTATTGCTGCTTTTCACTTGCTCCTTGCTGCTTTTCTGCCTTCTGCCCACCATGAACTGTTTCTCCTCTGCAATGCCTATCTGCTATGCCACCCTGCCTTGGAGTCAGTTAGCTATGAACTGAAATCTCTACAAACTGTGAGCTACAATAAACTTTTCCTCCTTTAACTTTTGGTGTCAGGTATTTTGTCCCAGCAACAAGAAAAGTAACTAAAACAGTCAGTATCCCCAGAGCCAACTTTCATGGAGAGGCCTTGAGCAGCCAGTGGGAATGTTGGCTGTTACCCCCTTAGTAGGCATGAGTCCATCATACTTGCACAACTCCATGGCACTGTCGCTCATGAAGCCTCACTTCCCTTTCTTCTAGTTCTAGGTTCATCAAGTAGCAGAAGCCACCTGAAGTAGTATTTTTTCCCCATCTTGGAAGGAGGTTATAATTCCCATTGAAAAGCAGAACATTGGGCCTAGTCTCATGCCCCAGTTCCTCTTGAGTTAGTTCTGAGAATCTGGTCTTCTCAGGGGAGTAGATCCAGTCTACCAAAAGTGAGGTCTTGGATTCAGGCAGGCCCTGCTTGGTAGCTTCTAACTGATACCAAGTGTTTGTTTTTTTCTGGTTACAAACTAACTCTCTGGCACCAGCTGGGCTTACAGCAGTTTGCAAAGATTCTGACACTAACTCCCTGAGTTTCAGACCCCACAGGCTAAGGAGGTGATCCACAAGAGCAGTCCCTAGGTGACCCACACTTCTGACTGACTGACTATAAATCTGAAGGTTGCCCTGACATCTCCTCAGTTTTGGTGATTCAGTAGGACAAATCAGAGAATTGGGAAAACACTAAATTTAATATTAGAGTTTATGGTAAAGGATGTCATCAGTCAGATGAAAAGGGACCTAGGGTGAGGAACGGAGAGTCCTGAGCGCAGGACCTCTGTGCAGTCAGAGTGGGCATGTTCAACAACCAGGAGGCTCCTGGGATCTCTCCGTTCAAGAGAATTTATAACCTGGTCTCCAGTCCCTCTCTCCAACCTGGTCTCTGAGAGTTGAGAGTGGAGGTGAATGGCAGAAAGTTCCACCCTTTAATCATGTTTGGTCTTTCTGAAGCCAGCTGCTGTTTTGGTACAGGGTTGAACTTGTGATCTTTCTGCCTCAGCCTCCCAGAGCACTGGGAGTATAGATGTGTACACCTAGGTCCAGTCCAAATATTTTTAAAAACCATCTCAGGGCTGAGGATATTGCTCAGTGGTAGAGTGCCTTCCAAGGATGCATGAAGTTCTGTGATTGATCCCCAGCACTGCAAAAACAAACGAACAACGACAACAAACACAAAACACCTCTACCTCAAGTGTTTCCTAGTAACTTTGTTGTAAGATACTGAGTGGACAGTGAGTCCCCCTGTCCCTTGCATTGGTCTCCTTCACTGACCCTGCAATCCTCCATGACTTGACCACTTACTTAAAAGATACTGGGACTAGGAGTATGAGTCAGCTACACTCATGAAGAGGTTTTCTCTGCAGAGCTGTGGACCCCTGCTTCGCACTGCCTTAGTGTCTAGTCTTAGCCCCCAGAGAACAAGTGAATTTGTAACTTTGGGGCAGAGACTAGCATTTGGGGTACAGAGGGCAGAAGTGCTAATGCAGAGCAAGAGGACAGGGCCCTAGACTGATGGGCTCCCGGGAGCCAAGGGGAAGGGCTGTGCTGGGCTGGATTTCTGCAGAGTCAGGAGAGAGAGAGGCAGCGCTTTGAGGGTGGTCATGACCTTCACAGCAGAATATAAATCCAGGGTTTTATCAGTTTCACTTCCACTGCTGACAGCTTGCAAGACAGCCCTTCCAGGGTAACTCAGTGAAGGACGCAGAGATGGATGGTGGCACAGTCCACTTCTGCACAGACGAAGAGTGTGTCTCCCTGCACCCCCGAGGTGAGAAAAGTCAGGGTGTAGCCTGATTGTTCCCCAACCCCCTGCATTCCGCTATGGCAGGCTGGAGCTCAGCTCATCGTTATCTTGGCTTCCACAGTACACAGGTAAGGGTGGGAAGTGGACCAGGTAGAAGATAAGAATGCCTGGCACAGCCCAGTCTTGCTACCAATGCCCCTCAGTGACCTCCATGAATGCTTCAGAATGTTTCCTCTTCCTTCTCCACAGCCCCATGGATGATAAGTGTGGCAGATATTCTTATCCTTCCTGGACAGGCCAGGAGCTGAGTCAGAGAGCCTGGCTCTATCCCAGCCCAAGTTGGTCCCTCTCATCCTGGACCCTGGCTTCTCCCCTCCAGGAATGGAACCCGTGGCAGTGGATCCTACTGCCCCCAAGAGGCGCAAGCTTACTCAGGCAGCCGTAATAGGCATAGCTGTGACCGTGGTTTCCTTTCTTGTGGCTCTCTCTGTTGTGGGTAAGTTCCCAGGTCATGAGAACCCCACTAACTCTCCTTCCTGCACAGAGGCCCCAAAGGACCCAGATACATATTCTCTGGGCCCGTCTACTCCCGGAAGGGCCATCCCACTGCCATCCCAGGCCAAGACCACAGCTTTCCCCAGGAGCAGACAGAGGCCAGTGTGCAGGGGGAGCCTCCTAAGAACTACAGCCCATGGGGAGAAACTCTGAGGGTGTCCTTGGTGCCATCTCTCTTTCTGGAACCCTAACCCTTGTGGGGCAGCCTGTTCTCTCAGGCCCAGGGCTGGGGATGGCGCTGACCCAGAAATGGTGTATCTCAGCTCTGCAGTCCCGAAACCCAACACCGAAGGAACCTCCTTCCTTCCAAGACTTTCGAACCATGTTTCTGGGAGACAACACTACTGAACAGTTACCCGAGGAACCCAATAGTGAGTAACCACACTGGAGTGGGGCAGGGAGGGAGCTGGGGCATTCAGGAACCCAAACTCTGGGACCAGCTTCTTTTCCAACACTCTTAGGTCCCCGAATGTGTTCTAGCCTCCTTAGGAAAAAACCAATCTTTTATTAAAAAAACAAAACAGCTTTATGGAGGCATAGTAGGCACCTGGTATGGTGCGTGTCGTTAAAGCACACAGTGTGCTAAGTTTTGATGTTGTGTATGTACTCGTGAAACCACCATCACAATCAAGGTAATCAACAGATTTATCATCCAGCCCAGAGTCTGCTCGTGGCTCTGTGTGATCCCTCCTGTCCCCTTCTCCTTCACTCCCAGGCAAACACTGATCCGCTTGCTATAACTACAGATTACAGTGTAGTTTTCCCTTTTTGTGTCTCCTTCCTCCTTCCTTGCATCTTCTGTTTTCTTCTGTAGATTTTACAATTTTTGGTTTTTATTTAGAAATTTTTGCATAATTGTATGAGGATTGAAGTCCTCTGTCCCCCCATATGGATATCTCATTGTTTCAGTGGTATTTGTTTAATAGGTTATTATTTCTCTAGGAATTGCCTTTGTATCTTTGCTGAAAATCATTTGTCCACATTTCTGTGGGTGTCTCTGACTAGCTTCCCCCACATCCCAAGGCCTGGTTTTGTATCAGCACAGTGGCTGAAGCCTCACGCATGCGCCTAGGGGAAGCCTAAGGAAAAATGCATTGGTACTCCAGAAAGGCTTCTTGACCAGTTGGGTTCTCCTCCCTGTTCCTGTGGGGAAGACAGACTCAAGAGTGACTATAAGTGTTCAAAATTAGGTCCCAATTCATGAAGTGAGCCTAGGATGTTAGCAGGACCAGAGACAGAGGCAAGCAGGGCTGCTGGGAAAGGCTACAGAAGGAAGGAGGCCAGCGTATCCCTGAATGGCTCCAATGACCAAGGCCTTTCATTCAGGTCTCCCACATCCTCAAACTGTTTCGTGGGGCTCCCTGCCCTATTTAACGCTGGAGTGGCAGCCCTTTGAAAGACACTGCATCCAGTGTCCTCTGGAGGGTATGGCACACCTGCACCCTGGCCCTGGGGATTGAACAGTGTGCTTCCTTCCGGGATACCTGCTCCCCTCCCCCCGTGGAATTTGTGACCAGAACATTTATGTTTGTATTTTACACAGCGTTTAGGATGAAACAAAGGTGAATCAAGCAACTTCATGCCTGGTGTACAAATATACTGTAAAAGTAAACATGGCCTTTATTCATTTCTATTTTTTCATAAGGACCCATCTCTGATGAAATTTCTATGGTAGAATTAAACTTCAACAGTTCCAAATGATAAAATTGGTTACTTTCAAGTTGAACAATTGCCATAGCAAAATAATCCAAACTTCCCACATGGCTCTTGGTGGCCAGTTTACAGTTGGCAGGTGTTTCAATCCATCTGGCCCCTCTCAGTTCATGCACGACAGCTAGATAGGTCTTTGGTTATTTTGGTTTTTTGGCTCACATTCTCAGGTGGCTCATCCCCAGGTCTTGGTAACAGCAGTGACTATCAGGCTGCCTGGGGAGTATGGAGGGCTGTGGCGTGGACATTTCCCTCAGAGTTTTTAAGAGCACCTTCATTGGCCTATGTGATCTTCCTTACATATTGGGCTTTCTCTGCTTCCTCCCTCCAGATCACTCCTACTTTGGCAGGCTACAAGAGTTGCAAGAGGCTATCCAGATATGTAAAAGCCACATGGACAGTTCTAGCACCTGGCCTGTGGAGATCCAGATGCTGAAGTGCAGAGTGGACAATGTCAGTTCTCAGATCCAGGGGCTTGAAGGTTCTCTGGGTGATACCAGTGCTGACATTCAGAAGGTAAAAGGTACTCTCCAGGAAGCTAGTGCCTTGAGTCTGCAGACTCAGATGCTAGGAAGTTCCTTGGAGGGAGCCCATGCTGAGATCCAGAAGCTAAGAGAAAGTTTGCAAAATGCAAATACTCTGAACTCCCAGACCCAGACCCTTCTCAAAGGCAGTTTAGACAACACTAGTGCTGAGATCCTGGTACTGAGAGGTCATTTGGAAAGGACTGGTAATGAGATGCACCTGTTGAAAAGAGATTTGGAAACTATCACTGCCCAGACCCAACTAGCAAAAGGCCACCTGGAGCAGACAGATGCTCAGCTTCAAGTGTTAAAAGCAGAACTAGAAAATGCCAATACTTTAAACTCCCAGGTTCAGGTATTAAATGGTCAGGTGAAAAATGCCAGCAGAGAGATACAGACTCTAAAACAAGGAATGAAAGATACTGCAGCCTTAAATTCTCGGATGCAGATGTTAGGGAGCAATCTGCAGAATGTCAGTTCTGAGATGCAGAGGTTAAAAGGAGATTTAGAGAACACTAAAACTCTAACTGCGAAAATCCAAGAGGAGCAGAGTCACCTGGGGACCCTCCATGCAGCCATTGCTTCACAGGAGCAGCTACAAAGGACCCAAAGTAAGTGGGAGAGAAGGGGGTGGCTGGGGAGGTACAACCTCTTGGGAGGGTAGAGACTTTTGTCCTTTCAACCTTTTCGCTTATCTCAGCATGCATCTTCCTGGGGAGGAGCATGGGTGCTGGAGACAGGACCAAATCCAATGGGAGTGGTGGAGGTGGCATGAATGGCCTTTCCCTGTCTCAAATTGCTTATAATCTGGTTAGAGTAACAAAATGAACACCTGGGAAATCAAATATGTATAGGGAAGATATGAAACAAGGACAGTTTATGCTAGTGGGGCCAAACAACATTTTTTTTTTTTACTCCCTGCTATCAGAAATGGTGTAGCCTTATCCACAGCCATACCACCCTGAACATACCCAAGCTCAGCTGTTCTCAGAAGTTAAGCAAGGTTGAGCCTCTTTAGTACTTGGATGGGAGAACTGATGTGTTCTTGAACAACTTGTTCACCTCCTTTGAGCTGTATTTTTCTCATCATTAGAGTAGAAACAAACAGTATTTGCTTCCCAGTGAAGATCAAATGAGTTAACAGATGTAAGCCAATTTTAAAACATACCCAGAATTCAAGCACTCTTCTGACATTTTACTGAGGCCTCATTAAGTGTTAGG
>RJWT010050324.1:0-10872 GCA_004365215.1 Cuniculus paca | reverse complement strand
CCTTGAGCTCACTTTGTAGCCCAGGCTGGTCTCGAACTCACAACGATCCACCTGTCTCAGCCTCCCGAGTACTGGGATTACAGGCGTGAGCCACCACGCCCGGCTTTTCTCTTTGAGTGAATTCTTTATCATACAGGCTATATCCACTTTGTCTTACTAGCTTTTTTAACATATATTTTTTGACTATGCTAAAGATAAAACCTAGAGCCTTACAGAGGCTAGGCAAATGCTCTGAACAACTAAACTATATCCACGGCCCTAGATCCTTTAATATATTATTTATAGTATAGTCTAAACATCTGATAGTTTCAGCATCTGCACCATCCCTTTCTGACTCTGTTGACTTTTTCTCTTTTTATCTGACTTTTGGGATCTCTTATTGGACTGAACACTGGACTTTTGTGAAATAAGTAACACTGGCATCCAAAAATGACTGTTCATGTGTTTCTGTCTGTTGGTGAGTGGGGCCTGAATCAGTACTTCATGGGCACATGAGTGGAGCTATTATGCCAGCCCCCATCACTCAGAAGGCCCTTGAACTTAGTTACTACATAGGAATTCATAGAAATTTGAACAAAAAGCCTCATATTTTTATTCTGTACTGGTCTTGAAAACTGCACAGCTTATCCTACTCACAAGTATGAGTTTGTGTCCAAATCAGAATATCTGTAGATAAAAAG
The DNA here is from genome assembly GCA_004365215.1 of Cuniculus paca. NCBI lineage: Eukaryota > Metazoa > Chordata > Mammalia > Rodentia > Cuniculidae > Cuniculus > Cuniculus paca. The sequence goes on along the minus strand of RJWT010050324.1, from coordinate 10,192 downwards.
ACCACAAGAAATGAAGGAAAAGCCTGAATTTTATATATAAGTTTACTTAAATCACTGAGTGTAGATGATTAGGTAAGCAAACAGATCCAGCCAGTAAGATGATGACTTTTGGAAAAGAATTGATATAGAAATTAAATGTTACAAGCCATGCTGCCGGAGTGGGGACAGCCAGACCCAAGCCTTTCCCCATGAGTCAGCACCATTTGCAGACTGCGAGGGGAGAGAACAAGGCCCAACCAGGAAGCAAGGTCCACCTGCGAACCAGCGCCATGCATAGGCCACCACCGGCAGGGGGACAGCCAGATCCCAGCCCCTTCCAGCTTGCAGGCTGGCAAAACAAGAAGTATCAACCTCCCCAACCCTCCCCCCCATAAGCCACTGGCTGATCCAGAAAAACACAGAATGTGATGGTAGCTATTGAGGTGAAATGCAATGGATGCCTGTGGTGCTTTGGTGTTTCACTGACCTTGCAGGTCTAGGGCCAGTGGTCTGATCATCTGTTCAGAAGATAGCGGTACGCAGTGTGGCATCTAGGGGAGAATCTCCTTCTGAGGGTGGTAGCCATTGTTGATTCTCTATAGTTTTGTTTTGAAGTCCTATATCATTTTCATTGTTTCATTGGGTTGGGTTTTATTTTCTTTTGTTTTGTTTGATTATGTTATATCCAATGGCACAAGCAGCTATTTCAAAGGTAGCAAGATATATAAAGGTAGCCATTTTGGATTTACTATTATCTTGTTTTGAAGTCCTTTATTGCATCCATTGTTTTGTTTTATTGTTAATATTCTATTCTGTTTGAATTTTACTGTGTCTGAAGTTATCTGCAGCTATTTTGAAGACAACAAAAGGCATTATGCTAACTATTGTTGATTTCGTAATGGTTTGAAGTCCTGTGTCACTTACACTGATTTGTTTTGATTGGTTTTACTCTGTTTCATTTTGCTTGGTTTTATTATCTTTAAAATAAAAAATAAATAAATAAATGTTACAGTCCATACGCAGAAACAAATGTTGCCTGCAAGACCTGAATAAAAAATTATTGATTTTACTAAATAGTTCTCATGATTAGCCAGAATTTTCCCATACCAATTCAGGTTTGAGGAAGAAATAGTCAATATGAATATGTTTTTAAAGACAGAATAATCAGAATAAACTTGTACACCTTACAACTTACAGAATTTGTTTCTACTGGGTATTAAGTTCATGTATAAAAACAAGCTTCTTTCTCTTTAAACATACAGGATGAGTGTATGTTCTATATAGAAGAATTATAATGAAGTTTATTTTGAATCACTAAAATATAATGAAACTATAGAGACAAGGTTTACAAATACATTAAAATTGATGAAAATAAAGAATATACTATTTTTTTCTCCCATCAGAAAAATAAAAGCCCTATGATTAATAAAAAAATTATAAAGGAAAAAAAGTCTAAGCCAGTCAGAAATGTAGTTCCTCCTTTTAGTGTATTGTTAGAATAAAGTTTAGTTGTTAGTGAGAGAAATACTGAAAATAACAATGACAAACAAAATAGGCTGAGCATGGCAGTGCATGTCTGTAATCCCAGCACTTAGAAGGCTGAGGCAGGAGGATTTCCGAGAGCTCGAGGCCAACCTAAGCTACATAATGTAGTAAGTTCAAAGCCAGCTTGAACTGTGTAGCAAGATCCTGTCTCAAAAAACGAAACCAAACAAAACTAAATCAAACAAAAACCAAAATAGATATTTATTTTCCTTCATGTTTAAGAAATTCGGAGGGAGACAATCCAGGCTGGTTTGATCCTCCTGGTGTCCATGTTCTTTCTATCTTTTTTCTACTTTATAGGTGGCATATGACATCCAGAGTCCTCTCAGTCTAATAGGACTGCTGGAGTGCCAGTCTTGTCTGCATTTCAGTCAGCAAGAAGGAGGAAGAATGAAGAAAGGAATATGTCCTCCTTTAAAGGCTGTTTAAATTAAGTCACAAGACATAAAGACATCTCTGTTGTTTTCCAATTTGGTTTGCACTAGTAAAATTTGCCTATTGGTTTAGGAGAGCATTTAAAAAGACTATCTAGAACACATGAACTATATTTTAGGTGTGCAACAATCTGTTTAATTGAACTTCCCTGAAGTCCTAGTCTACTAAATGTCAGATTTAAAATTTGATAGTTCTTTATTTTCGAAATGATTTAATTTTATAAGCCTGTTTCCTTTAAATATCTCATTTTTGTAAAATAGCTACTTTGTACCAGAAATAGCCCTAGTTAAATGGCCAAAGTAAACTTTCACTGGGAAACAGAAAACTCTGCAAAACTGTGTGGCAGTTGTTGGCTTGCCTTGTTTTAATAAGAAAATCATAAACTAAAGTATCCAACTTAAAAATAAGATGTTTAATTTTGTGAGAATTTTTAAATGTAAGTTTTAGAATAGGCAATACAATAATATGTTCCAAACATAAGAAAAATTGTAAAACAAAAAAAAAGAAAAATATTAGCATCCCTCTCTCGTTCTTTTCTCATCTATTCTGTTTCTACCCCATACAAAAGTCCATTTGCTTTCTTGTGTGCTTTTGCAATTTGTTGAATAATGTGTTCAAGTACAATCAAATAAAAATATATTCTCAAGTCTCCCTTTTAATATAACAGGTTGACTACTAAATACAACTTTGCACATCATTTATTCATCTACTTTCTAAACAATACATCTTAGAAGTCCGTTCAGTATGGAGTGCTTCTCTTCTTAACTTTATTAAATTTTCCTGTATACATAGTTTACCTAGTTTATCCAATCATTCCCTGTTCATAAATATTTGGATTATTTCTGAGTTATTATCATTGTTTTTTAATACTTTGCTTAAGACATAGCTGAAGAAATTATTTGGAAGAATGAGGACTACAAACCCAGAGAAATAAATAAAAGTTTTAAGTTTATAAATATTTTGTTTCAACTCAGACATCTTGAAATGATTACATTAAAAAATTGTAACATATAAAGTGTCGTGCCTTGTAGATATCTTATTCCTAACATGTTAGGCCATGGACATCTTTGTGATGAGCCTTCTGCAGAAAAGCATTCATGCGCAAAACTTTTTGTAAAATGTTTTGATTGGTCATTGGCCACCTACTCAATTAAAATTGGTCACAGAGATAAGATATTGAATTTAAGAACTACACTCATTTCAGTAGTTAAATACTGCTGGTCTCTAATGTGGTAGGACAATAACACTTTCAATAGTTGTCTGGAGTGAAGGGAGATTATTACATAATAAATGTTACAAAACCTACTGATTACATTGGCTTGCGTGATGCTTTTATTTTCTTTTTCTAAAACAGTAATCACTATTTGTAAAATAGGAAATTTCACATGAGGACCTGTATTTCCCAAGTTTCTTCAAAAACTAAAAATTCAGTGGTACCGCATACCCATTTCTCTTGACAGTCTGAAGGAGGGTAGAGCCACTTCCTCTTGTGGCTCTTGGTCTTACAGGTACCTGGGTTTGACATTCCCAGGTAAATTGTGAGTTTATAGTTTTAAAATCTTGAGTTTCTTTCACTTTTCTCTCTGGATTTGTCTGGAGATTACTTGAGTATGAACTAAATTACAAGGTGAAATCAGTAGTCTTTTCAAAGATTTCCTTCTTCTCCCAAATTCTCCTTACCAGGGCATAAGGCAAGGTAGAGAAGAGGAATGGAGAAGAAAGATCGACAACCCTTTGCTGGATGGGAGTCAGGCCAAGCTGGGCTCACAGGTCGATGAGGACAGGGATGCTCAAGGTAGAATGGCAAGTTAGAAGGTACACAAAGTCCCAGGGGCAGTTTGCTTTATGAGTTTAGCATCTGAGCTGGAAGTAGCCTTGCTGTAGAAAGTGTCTGCAAGAGGTCTGGAACACTGGTCCCAGCTGGTGGACTTCCACAAAGGGTGGAAATTTTGTCCTCACCATCTGTCCATGGGCCTCCCTACCCATCATCTCAATATGCTGGCCTCCTGCCTCAGCGGATGGCTCTGGCTTAGTGTCACAGACAGTGTTTCTCCAAATGCTTTTTCAATCCCTAACTTTTTTAGTTGACAACTTTTTTTTTTTTTTTTGCGGCACCAGGGATTGAACTCACAACCTTGTGCTTGCCAGGCAGGCGCTTAGGCCACTGAGCTAAATCCCCAGCCCTTGTCTTTTTGAGACAGGGTCTCACTATGCCGTTCAGGCTGGCCTTGAGCTCACTTTGTAGCTCAGGCTGGTCTCAAACTCACAACAATCCGCCTGTCTCAGCCTCCTGAGTGCTGGGATTACGGGTGTGAGCTACCATGCCCGGCTTTTATTTATTTTTTTTTTGCATAGTTGACAACTTTCTCTATAATCATCTTAGGTAGTTTTCAAAGGACAATATATTATACATTAACTATTGTGTATTACTTAATTACATTTATTGATGGTTTACTACATGTTGGGAACAGTTCAAAATTCTTTTATTAATTCATTTAATTCTCACAGCCATCCTATGATCTAGGTGCTATTATTCCCATTTTACGTACAAGAAAATCAAGTCACAGAGAAGTGAATAACTCCCCGCTAAGGGAACCTATGTGGTAGGGTATACATAGACATACACAGAGCTGTTTCTCAGTGTCCACAGGGGATTGTATGTAGGATCCCTGAAGATACCAAAATCTGTGGATGCTAAAGAAATTCTCGTATAAAATGGCACAATATTTGCATATAACCCACACTCATTCTCCAACATACTTCAAATCATCTCTAAATGACTTGTAATACTTAATACGATGTAAAAGCTATGTAAACAGTCACCATATTATATTATTCAAGAAACAATGACAGGAAAAAAAGGTCTGTCCATGTTCAGTACAGATATGAATTTTTTTCTGAATGTTTTGATTAAAGGTTGAATCAGTGATGGAAACCTTAAAGTTACTGATAGCCAGTTGCATATATAAATATGAAAACCTCTACCCAAAAATTCTCACCCACAATATCGATATCTCAGGCTCAAAAGCAGATATTTACAGGGCCCCCATCTGACAGGGGCAAAGAGTCACAGAAGTAACAAGTGGTAAATAAACAGGACTCTGGGCCAAGGATTTAGCTTAGTGGTACCAATGCCTGCCTGGCAAGCATGAGGTCCTAGGCTGAGTTCAATTCCTGGTACCCCCGCAAAAAAAAAAAAAGAGAAACAGGGCTCTGAGAAATGAGAGATGATAGAACTCTGTTGTTCTTGAAGACTCAGAAGTTTAAGAATTGTGCAATACTACTGAGTTTTTTCTCACATTTTTATTAATGCACATAGATTATGCTAATGAGTTTCATTTTGACAGATCTGTACACATACATAACATATTTTAGTCATGCCCCCATCACCTTTGCCCCTAGTTTCATGCCAAGGGGCTGATTTCAGTGCAGTACTGCTGTTTTTCAAACATCTGTTCATTATTGTCTTTTTTTTTTTTTTCCTGAGACAGAACCTTGTCATGCAGTCCAGGCTGGCCTTGAGCTCTTAGCAGACTCCTGCCTCAGCTTCGTGAGTGCTGGGATTATAGGTGTGTGTCACTATGTTCAGTCACACCTGTTCACTATCATCTTCTCAGTATGTGCAAGCGCTAAGAGCAGACTTCCAGCCAATAAAACACCAAACTAGAGAGAATGTGCTCTCAAAACTTAAAAAGTAAAATTCCAAAACATCTTTGAGTTCAAAGACAAAGAAACTTTAAATAATTGTGAAACTCACTGCATTCTGATATATTTAAATTTAACACTGATTCATAGGTTCATTTTTCCATATACAAAAATGATCAAATTACGGTTATGAGCCTCCAAATTCACATAATTGCGTAAGTTACCAAGAAATAGATTGGTCTTTTGGAAATGTTTGCTAGCAAACACTCTCCCCAAGGAAAAAAAAAAGTAAGAGATAATTTTTCCCAAGAGCAGGCAAGCTTTTGTGTTCTAGAATCTGAGGCTATGTGTCCCATGAATGCAGTTTTCAGATATTTAATTGCTTGGTATTTATGTGCTTATTGGGTTGCAGCTACCAGGGAGGCTGACTCACATAGGCCTTTTTGGAAGAAAAGCCAGGAAGGTTAATGAGACAGTCTTCTTACATGGTCTGTGATGATGGAAGATGTGTAAAAGTTTTTTGTTGCTTTTTTGTTTTTCAATGCTGACCATTGTACTAAACTATATCCCCAGCCATGTTTTTTTGTTTGTTTGTTTGTTTGTTTGTTTTTTAATTTTGAGACAAAATCTAAGTCACTAAATTGGCCAGCCTGACCTGGAATTTGCAATCCTTCTGCCTCTACGTCCTAAAGCACTGGGATTACAGATTTGCCCCACTATGCCCTGCAAAAGTGTTTTTGGAGGCTGAGGCAGGAGGATTGCAAGTTTGAGCCCAGCCTGGACAACTTAGTGACATAGCAAAATTTTATCTCAAAATAAAGCATAAAAATGCGCTGAGAATATAGCTCAGTGCAATGGCCCTGGGTTCAGTTCCCAGTACCAAAAAATACTTTGAATGGAGGTAGACTGCATGGAAGGGAGCCAAGTGGATTTTCTGAGACCAGAAAATGGTGTGAGTCAAGACAATGACCATCGTACTGACAACCAAGAAAACATGACAGTAGGCCTCTTTCAAATTCCCTGGGTCTTGGGTCCTGGGTATTGGTACAGTTCAAGGAAGGGAAGAGAATAATTTGGCGCAGAGTAGGCAAAAGAGAAGAATAGAATAAAGAAAAGAAAAATTTCAGACTTCTGTTATCTTAACAAATGCGGAAGCTCAGGACCAAAAATAAAGAAATGTGATATTTTTAATTCTTGATTATTGAGAAGCACTTCTATTCTCTACATCCAACATTTTTTTCTGCTGTTAAGAAAGCTCTTCCGTGGGTGGACTCATTTCCTTCTCATTTCTCTCACCTCATCTTCACTGTCAGCAGGCTGCTACAGACTCTGTCTTGCCACACTTCTTGACTCTGTATCCACAAAGCCAAAGATGCTATGCTTAGAAATGCATCGCCCCACGTAGAAGACCAGCTGTGCCTGGCTCCCTAGGTTTTCCTGCTGGCCTCCAAGAATCTTAACCCTAGGACACATCAGTTCCACTCCTAAGTATTGCCCAAGACAATTTAAAATGTGTTTTCACACAAAGGCTTGTACTTGAATGTTCATAGTAGTTACATTTGTAACATCCCCAAAATGGAAACAACTCAAATACCCATCAACAATGGAACTTTGTTTTGATTTTAAAAAGGAAGTTACAAGGGCTGGGGATCTAGCTCAGTGGTCTAAGTGCCTGCCTGGCAAGTGGAAGGTCATGAGTTCAATCCCTGGTACCACAAAAAAAAAAAAAAAGGAAGTTCCATACACATGTTACAACATGGATGGATCTTGAAAATATACTGAGAGAGAAAAGCTGGGAATAAAAGGACATATTGTATGATTATGTTTATATATTTAGAATAGGCAAATCCATAGAGATACGAAGTAGACTGGAAGTTGCCAGAGTTGAGGGGATGATGACGGTTGCACAGTACTGTGAAAACACTAAAAAAAAGTTGAAATTTTCACTTTAAAATGAATTGTCAAATGAGTAACTCAATTTAAAGTTATAAAGAAGAAGGATGGTTTGGATTGTAAGTGTACCCTCCAAAGCACATTTTTTTGAGACAAGGTCTTGCTATATAGTTCAGGCTCGCCTTGAACTCACTAGACCAGGCTGGCTTTGAACTCCCAACAATCTTCCTGCTTCAGCTTACCAAGTGCAGGGATTACATGTATGTGTCAACACGCCTGGTTCCAAAAACTCATGTGTGGTTTGGTCCCCAGCTGATGGTGCTGGTGGGAGCTAGTAGGACCTTTAAGAGATGGGCTCTGGTGTCTTGTGACCTTGAAGGAGACAGACACCTCCCACTATAAGCCAGATCTCGAGACAAGGCAAAACAAATACAACCACACCCTAAGTAGAAACATTAGGGATTGACATTCTAAATAGGTATGGATCACCTTGACCATCCCAATCCAATATAGGAAGAGTCACTGATTCTTAAGAATCCTCGCTTCCCTATTCATCCCTGATTTGGTCAATTTTACCTGAACAATTAATCTTATTGGTTGACCATAGTTCTGTCCCACCTCATGCCTGTTTGCCTTGCGAGTTCCCAGGTTTTCCCCATCTTGGACCCACCTCACCTCATGGTTTTTCCTCTATAAAAGTCTCTCAAAAAGCCAGAGTCTTCGGCAACTCACTTGGGACCCCTTCTGTCTCTCTCTCAGACAGAAGCTCTCTTTCTCTTAATAAATATATCCTGCTCATTAAAAAAAAAGAGAGAGATGGGCTCTGGTAGAAGAAGTTAGGTCACAAGAGGATTGGCCTTTAAGGGCATGTTGGGACTTAGGCCCCTCCTCTTTTCTCTGCTTCCTGGCCACCATGAGGTCAGCAGTTTTACTCCTCCACACCTTCTTGCCATGGTACTCGTTTCTCACTGAGGGCCCAAAACAACAGCCAACCTACCATAGACTGAAACTTCTGAAACCATGAGACAAAATAAATCTTTCTTCCTTTTATGTAGCTTTTTTTATTTTAAAAAATAAAACAGAAAAAAGGATAGAAATGATACAGAATTTCAAAAAAAATAGGAAATTAACACTAATTAATATATTGCATATTGGCACACCAGGAAGCAATGCCCACTCTGGAAACCAGTGTCATGCATGGGTCACTGCCAGATTAGGCACAGCCAGACCCCAGCCCCTTCTGGCACACGGGCTGGCAAACAAGAAGTACCAACACCCCACCCCACCCCACCCCACCATAAACAACAGGCTTCTCCAGAGAAACAGGCTGTGATGATAGCTATCCAGGTGAAATGTAACTGGATGCGTGTGGTGCTTTGGTGTTTCACTGACGCTGCAGGTCTAGGGCCCATAGTCTGATCATCTGCTCAGAGGATAGTGGTACACAGTTTGGCATCTGGGGGGGGATCTCCTTCTGAGGGTGGTAGCCATTGTTGATTCTCTATGGTCTTGTTATGAAGTCCTATATTGTTTCCATTGTTTTGTTAGGTTGGGTTTTATTCTCTTTTATTTTGTTTAATTATGTTAAACCTGATGGCAGGAGCAGCTATTTCAAAGATAGCAACATATATTATGGTAGTAATTTTGGATTTGCTATAAGCTTGTTCTGAAGTCCTTAATTGCGTTCATTGTCTTGTTTTGATTGTTTCTAGTCTATTCTGTTCTGTTTGATTTTTACTATGTCTGAAGTTATCTGCAGCTATTTTGAAGACAACAAAAGGCATTATGGTAACTATTGTTGATTTTGTAATGCTGTGAAGTCCTGCATCACTTACTCTGGTTTGTTTTGATTGGCTTTATTCTGTTTTATCCTCTTTAAAATAAAATGTGAAAATGTAAAAAAATAAATAAATAATATATTTCATATGTTATCTTAGAAATAGTTGCTCAGGTTACAAGATTTAGGCACAAAAAATAATCAAACAACCAAACAATGAAAGCACAAACTGTTCTTTTGGATGAACTAACAGATTAGTATTATAGCCATCCATCTTGTACATATATATATATATATATATATATAATCTTTTCCCTTCTTCTTTCTCTCCTTTCCCTTATCCCAGTTGTTCTTTCTTTTTGAGTACTTTCTTTCCCTTTCATTATCACGATATCTATCGTACATCCTGGATCCGATTCCCATGGTGGTGCCTGGTTCATGGGAGGGCGTGCTTTGTCCTCTTCCCCTTTATGTAGTTTCATCTCAGCTGTTTTGTCACAGCAACAGAAAGCTGACTTCAGAAATAGGAAGAAAGTGAAGTTCTTAGTCTTGAGCCACGTCTCTTCCTTCCATTTCTCGGTTCTCTGTCTGACCTCTTACCTCTGTCTGGTTCACTCCCCAGTCCTGAGGATCCATCTGCACACTATCAAAGAGCCTGTCTTGGTTACTTTTCTCTCATTGCTGAGACAAACACCTGACACCCAAAATTAGGGAAGAAAAGGTTTATTTAGCTCACAGTTTCTGGTGGTTTTAGTCCATAATCAGCTGGCTCCAAGGCAGGGTGGCATGGCACTGGGGGGCAGCCGCTCATGGCAGCTGCAAGCAGCAAGAGCAAATCTCGCCAAAGAGCAAAACACACCCCCATTCTAACCTTACATTGTATGTCAGCTCCACCTCTGGGCGGGTGCAGAACTCACA
>RJWT010050323.1:0-10869 GCA_004365215.1 Cuniculus paca | reverse complement strand
ATAATAGGGGTATGTTATTATGCTATGATGGCAAGCAAAGAAAAGGAAGGTACGGAATTCTGTGTTCAAATTGCTTTAAACTGTAGGGGAAAATGCATTTTAAAAAGACTCAACAGAAGACGTAATATTCAGTGTGATCCTGTGGTCTGATTAAAATCGCATTTGTGTAATTGCCTTGTTCTTTTCCAGGACCAGATTGAAGCAGAACTGAATAAACATTGGCAGCGGTTATTAGAAGGGCTTTCGTACTACAAACCTCCCAGGTATGACTGTCCCAAGTGTCTGGGTTAGAGTTGAGTCCCCAGAGGAAGCTGGCATAATGGAAACTGTCCGTATATACACTTCTGTGATACCGCTGGATAACTAAAAAAGAGTTGGGCATGGTGGTGTATGCCTGTAATCTCAGCACTCCAGAGGCAGAAGCAGCAGGATCACTGTGAGTTTGAGGCCAGGCAGGGCTGCATAATGAGACCCTATCTTGAAAAACCAAGACAAAAAAGAATATGGCACATTTTTTCCTGTCTGTTGAAAGAAAGGGAAATTTATTCTAAAAATTTAATATGGAATCTAGTTATCTGACTCTGTCTGGAGGTGAGTATTTATTATTTCTAAGTATTCAACTAATATTTCTAAGATTTAGGGTTCACTCTGTTTGAGCACTACATGGGGCTACAGCAGTGAAAAATAGCAGCTAATGCCGGTCGTGGTGGCTCACGCCTGTAATCCCAGCACTCGGGAGGCTGAGATAGGTGGATCATTGTGAGTTCGAGACCAGCCTGGGCTACAAAGTGAGCTCAAGGCCAGCCTGAATGGCATAGTGAGACCCTGTCTCAAAAACAGGGCTGGGGATCTAGCTCAGCGGTCTAAGTGCCTGCCCGGCAAGCTCAAGGTCGTGAGTTCAATTCCTGGTGCCGCAAAAAAAAAAAAAAAAAAAAAAAAAGCTAACAATTCAGTGTTTAGCTAACAATTTATAGTGTTTATTATGTACCATTTTTTTAAGTACTTGACTTATAAGTTATTTAAGCCTCACAATGACCCTTTAAGACTTTACTATTTTTATTTTTGGTGAATATATAGTTTTTTACCAATGAGTGGAAAACAGCAATAATAAAATGTAAAATAGTTAAAAGAAAATACAGTTTGTAAGGCTACAGTCATTTATCTTAATTTGTAGTCTAAGTTTCACCCTACTGGCACATTGTGCTCCTGTCATTCTCATTTCCTTTCTATTTCTACATCTGTTGAATTTATTCCTTCTTTACTATCTTCATTCTCTTAGGTTGTTGATGAACTTTTTGTTTTTGTTATTAATCAATTAACCTTTCTTTCATAATGATTTGAAGTAACTCCCAAACATACTATTTTTTGTTTTTTCTCAGACATACTATTTTATCTGTAAATACTCCACTGTATATCTAAAATATGTGGACTTTAAAATAAAAGGATATAATAACTATTTTATCACATTTAGATATTCTTTTATTATCACTGTTTCCATTTTACAGATGGGGAAACTGAGGCACAAAGGGGTAAATAACTTGCCCAAGGTCACACAGCTAGTAAGTGGTGAAACCAGGATTCAAACCTGGCGGTCCTAACTCCAGTGTCTTTGTTCTTATTCATTCTGTTGTTACCCTTTTCAGATCCTATTGTTTACCCTTACATCAGCCTTTATGTTGTGGATTTTCTGTGAAATGTGAGAATCTCTATTTAAAAAAAAAAATCCAGCAGCATGATGCTTGCGGTCAGAGCACGGTCATCTGTGGCAGTGAGGGTTGCTCTGGAAGGGTTTTAATGGTGTCCATACCTGTGGCCTTGTGCAGGCTAAACCCAAGACCCCCACTGTGCAGCGTTTACAGGAGAGCTACGTAGGATTTGAAGTTGAATAGACTTTTTCTTTTCTTTTTCAACTAAAACTAAACTCCAGACTTTATTGGAACATTACCAACTTTTTCAATAATGTGTTTTTGTTCCAGAGCCCAATCCAGGGTACTACATTTGCATTTTATTGTCCTGTCCCCTTAGTCTCCATTTAACTCTGACAGTATCTCAGATTTTTTCTTTGATTTTGATGATCTTGAGCATTTTTGAGAAGGCCCAGTCAGGTATTTGGTAGAATGCCCTCAGTTTGGGTTTGTCGGATGTTTTTGTCATTATTAGGTTTGGGGTGTGGGTTTCGGGAAAGAATACACCGAGGGGAAGGACCATTCTTACCATTTCAGAGGCTGTGTGTTACGTTCCCAAAATAACCGGCAGTGTTAATCTCGGTCACTTGGTTAAAGTAGCATTCGCCAGATTTCTCCTCTGTAAAGTTAGTTTTCCCTCTCCTCTGTCTTTGGAGGTGAGTTCTCAGGATAGCCTACTCGATGTGGCATTAATGCTACCCTCTGAAGGAGGTGGTATCTGCATGCTATTTGGGGTTTTCTGCAGGGAAAATTTTCCCTGACTCCCTCACTTAGTCATTTGTTTCTATCAGTATCTACTTATATATATTTATTCTATATTTTGTTTATGGTTTTTTGGGTGGGGTCCTGATAATTGAACCCACGGCTTTATGCATGTTAGACAAGCACCATTGAGCTATGTCCCGGTCTCTATGTTTTCTTTATACTTTGTTCTGTCTTTGGCGATTGGGAGTTCTTTCAGGTTGATGTATGTGTCCTTTTGACATGTCTGCATCCTTTTGATTTTTGAATACTTTTTTTTTGGTTTTGGTTTTGGTTTTGGTTTTTCTTGAGACAGGGTCTCGCGATGTAGTTCAGGCTGGCTTTGGACTCACTGTGTACCCCAGGCTGGTCTTGAACTCACAGTGATCTCTTGCCTCAGCTTCCTGAGTGCTGAGATTATAGGTGTGCACCACCACATCTGACTACTTCCTTACTTTTTTGGTGCTTCGTGGTGGTTTAGGCTCATGGTTAGTTTTTCCTAATCGGCTCTAGAGTCAGGCATCTCTCCAAGAAGTTCTGGTCCCTTTCATTGGAGAATGGTATTAGAAACAAAGATGCGAGCGATGAATGTGGTTCTGTTGCTGGTGTCTCCTCACTTCTGAGCCTTCTCCATACGGCTTGATAGTACATGTGTGTATAGTAACAGACCTGGTTTCAAATTTGCTCTCAACTTTTTATTAGCTGTGGGATTTTTGGTAAGTTATTTCCTCTTTCTATGTGTTGATAATTCCATTTATAAAATGGAGATAGTAATATATTTACCTTTCAGGGTATTTGCAAAGATTAAAAATGATTAATGTGTTGGGGGTAGTGGCTCACACTTGTAATCTCAGCTACTAATGAGGCCTAGGCAGCATTGTGAATTCAAGACCAGCCTGGACAACTTAGCAGGACCCTGTTTCAACATAAAAAAATGTAAAAGGCTGGGGATGTAGTTCGTGGTAAGGTTCCTGCCTAGCATGCACAGTGCCCTGGCTTCAATCCCTAACAATGCAAAAAGACCAAAATGAAACAAAAAACTCAAATCTACAAACAGTGTTATAACAGAAATACACTTTGATTACTTAGGCATAACGAATTCCGAATTCCGTGTTACAAAATCTATTGTGTGTGTGTGTGTGTGTGTGTGTGTGTGTGTGTGTGTATTTTGTAGGCACTTAAGTGACAGGGAAAAAATGCCTGTACTAAAAATATCTTCAAGTATTTTTAATTAAACCACTAGAGGGTCATTGAGAATGAGGAAATGATTCATTCTTGTTTTTGTAGTCCGAGTTCAGCTGAAAAAGTGAAAGCTGATGAAGAGTTAGCGCCACAACTGAAGGAAGTGGGCTTAAGAATTAGCAAGTTTTTGGTGAGTAAAAATTAGTTCCTGCTCACTTTTTATTACTTGAAGTATGCTGAGTGTGGTGACATATACCTGAAATCTTAGCACTGAGAAGACCGAGGCAGGAGGATCGCCATGAGACCTTGTCTCAAAAAAAAAAAAGGAAAACAAAATTTACTTGCAGTGTGGATTTACATGGTTTTATTGTTCAGTGATTGTTAGTGAAAATTCATTTTGTTTCACTTTTGAGTGGAAATTCATTTTATTTCAATTTTAAGGATTTGATTCAACCTACTGTATTTCAGAAATAACCAGATTATGTCACAAATCAGTTACCTAACCTACTTGCTACATATAATCGTTTTCTTTTACTGATTGATGGATCGATTTTATTCATATCCATTTTCTTCTGCATGCCTGTGGTGGTCTGTAAATTGATGCATTTGTGTTTAAACACATCGCTGCTTCTATTCAGTGTTGGAAGCCCAGAGCACACCTCCCTGCTGTATTAGTGTGCTTGCTGAATGAGCACCTGTTTCGGGTTTGCGAATTTACTTGTCATGCAAATTGCCTTTCAGTTACCCCTTTTTTCTCCACTCGGGGTGAAATTATGTTGCGTGGAATATTTGAAAAGGATTTGCGTTTATCCTAGTCCTGTGTCCAATCCAGAAGACAGATCATTGGAGTGGTTTGCACCCCATGTGCAATCGGAGCCCCAGTGATTGCCCCCCTGTATCTTAGGGTCTTGATGAGGAGCAGAGTGTGCTGATCCTCCAGTGTTACATTCAAGAGGACTACAGGGGCACGGTGGACTCGCTGAAGGTGCGTGCTTACGTTCCGCTCCCTCTGCTGCCCTTTTTCTTTTACCTTAGTGGTTTTAGAGATTTAGGAGTTTGGCACCCATTCTTTCAACAGAGATAGGTTATCAGATACAGTCATTCTCGTAAAGACCTCCTAAAGGCTTAAAAAAGAACATACACATAAACTGAGTTGTGGCCTCACACTTGGAAGGGTAGGGGGGTAAAGAGTGGCTCTTTACAACCCACAGTGTGGGAGAAAATGTTTGCCAGCTGTACCTCAGAGAGGATTACTATTGAGAACAGTTAAAGAGCTCAGAAAAAATCAATCCTCCCAGATTTAAAGACCCAATCCAAAAATGGGCATCTGAGATGAACACACTTCTCAGATGAAGAAATCCAAACAGCGAATAAATATGTGAAAAAACGTTCAACATCACTGGTCATTTGAGAGATGCAAATTAAAACAACACTGAGATTCCACCTCACCCCAGAAAAAATGACTGCTATCAAGAAGTCAAGCAATAACAAGTGCTGGTAGGGCTGTGGGGAAAAAGGAACCCTTCTCCACTGTTGGTGGGAATGCAGACTGGTGCAACCACTGTGGAAATCAGTATAGAGATTCCTCAGAAAGCTAAGACTAGAGGTCCCACTCAACGCATCTGTTCCGCTTCTGGGTATCTTCCCAAAAGAATTTAAAACATCATACCACAGTGATACACGCACACCCATGTTGATAGCAGCACAATTTGTAATAGCTAGATCTTGGAAACACCTAAATGCCCATTGACTGAGGAATGGCTAAAAAGATGAGGTATTTTATACAGTAGCATACTACACAGCCATAAAGAAGGATAAACTGCCGGGCGTAGTGGCTCACGCCTGTAATCCCAGCACTCAGGAGGCTGAGACAGGATTGTTGTGAGTTCAAGACCAACCTGGGCTACAAAGTGAGCTTAAGGCCAGCCTGAACAGCATAGTGAGACCCTGTCTCAAAAAGACAAGGGCCGGGGATCTAGCTTAGTGGCCTGAGCGCCTACATGGCAAGTGCGAGGTTGTGAGTTCAATCCCCATTGCTGCTAAAAACCAAAACAACACAATTGTAAACATCGTATTATCTCACTAGTGTGAGAAGCTGAAAGAAACAACATATGTGTATGTCTATATATACACATATGTACAAAAAAGTAGTTAAGATAGTTATACTACCGATTTCTTTGAGGTCTCTGAAGAGAAAGATCTGTACCAGTATTGTTAGGACAATTGAATGCAGACGTGGTGTTCTCTGGGCAAGTGATTTGGGGATGACAATGCACAATATATGCACCATTGTTGCCCCTGACATGTTTTGAAATTTTGTTTTCTTTTTGTTTTTTCTTTGAAATAAAAGGGATTTGAAAAAAATAAGCCAAAAGAGTGACTCTTTGATCATGGAATCGAGGGTGTGTAGTGCCAGCCCAGCTCCTCGTTTTACACACGAGGAAACTGAAGCTAGGGGAGAGCGGAGGGATTCCATGAAGGTTTGAGGTGAAGAATAGGGTGTAGGGAACGTTCGCGGAAACAAGTGGGCGGTCATGATCTTGGAGGGTGAGGTAAAGTTGTGCATCTTTCTCTGTTAACTGAGTTTCGCCCGAAAGACGGCTTCTTGACTGCTCTCTTCTCCCTCAGACGGTCCTGCAAGATGAGAGGCAGAGCCAGGCCTTAATTCTGAAGGTCAGTAGTGGGCGTCATTTCCATTCTTTGCGGGGTGCGGTTGGGTGGCAGCTTCTGCACCTTGGTTTCATGGATGGCCTTTGACTCTGCCGGTGGGCAGTGTTGAGGTCTTAGTGAAGGCCATTATCAGCCTGTTGAGAAATAAGAGACTGAATGCATTGGGCCCTGCTGACAAGTTTTTCCTAGGAGGTTCTTCAGCTCCTGCTGTTGAGATCTGGTTCATGGGTATCTTTTTTTTAAAGTCTAAATTCAACAGAATTAATTTATATTTCTTTTTATCCTATGTTCCCTGCTTTTCCTCCAGAAACCTTAGGATCTGGTTTTAAAATGGAATTTGTGCTGGGTGTGATATCACACGCCTGTAATCCCAGCAGTGGGGAGGCTTGAGTTGGAGGCCAGCCTGGGCTATATAGTGAGTTCAAGCCCAGGCTGAAGTACATACCGAGATCCTGTCTCAAAAAAAAGAATTCATTTCCTATTTGATACATAGTGAGACTTAATATAGTATATTAATTCAAGCAATTAAGACATATATTCCTGATATTTTTGTCTTTGTTTTTACATATCTGGCCTGTCAGTTTATAGCATTGTATGTTGAGTGCTCTGAAAAATACTGGAAAGCTTTTTATAAAACTTGTTTATGTTATTAAATAATTCCTTCCCTCCCCCTGGCTTCGTTTTCTGGTTTATGAAGGTGTTTCTCTGGCCTACTTCAAAATTTTGACAAGCTTTTCAGTACATGTCTCAAGTGATGGATTACCAGCCAGTGTAAAATTGAGTACCCTGTTGGCAAAGATGAATTACTGACTTTGAATCTTTGGGCTCTTCTTAGGTTGCAGATTATTACTATGAAGAAAGAACCTGTGTTCTTCGTTGTGTCTTACACCTTCTCACTTATTTCCAAGATGAAAGACACCCTTATAGGGTAAGCCTGTTCAGTGCTCCTGGTTCTCTCTACCCTGGAGCATTCAGACCTTTTTAACCATTTTATGCTATTCATGTTGCTTTGAATATTTATACTTTAGGTGTGTTTTTTTGTTTGTTTGTTTGTTTTTTAAGGTTGAATATGCAGACTGTGTTGATAAATTGGACAAGGAACAACTAGTTGTAAAATACAGGCAGCAGTTCGAAGAGCTGTGTAAAACTGAAGCCCCGACCTGGGAGACACGCGGGAACCTCATGGTAGGTGAGACTTGTGCTCCGCTCTTCTGTAGCCTGAGGAGGACGCATGGCCCCACTCAGGGAGCAGGTTCAGGGATCGTCAGGGTCCTAACCCGAGCACGCGTCTGGGCGATCGTTCTTCAGAAAAGCAGTCAGATCGAAATGCTGAGGACTTTGTAACGGTACTTAATTCTGAACCCGGGCTTTGTCTCTTCATTTTCTGTTCTCACCTGAAATACTTAGTGGTTAATACTACTCTAAGCCCAAGATTTTATCTTTTTTTTTTTTCCTTCCCTCGGCATCAGGGATCGAACTCACAACCTTGTGCTTGCAGGCAGGCACTGAGGCCACTGAGCTAAATCCCTGGCCCTTGTCTTTTTGAGACAGGGTCTCGCTGTGCCGTTCAGGCTGGCCTTGAGCTCACTTTGTAGCCCAGGCTGGTCTTGAACTTGCAACAATCCTTCTACCTCAGCCTTCTGAGTGCTGGGATTGCAGGTGTGCACCACCAGGCCTGGCTTAGTGATTTTATCTTCTTTATTATCATTTTCCATTAAGTGTGTGGCATTAGTCTGATCATGTTATCCTAAATCCTAAACCAATTTGCATTTATAGATTGTAGCATGCCTTTTTTTGTTTTGAATAGAATGAATTTTTATTAAAAACCTGTCAAGAAAAAGAGACATTAGCTATTTAGAATGTTTAGTAAAAGAGAGGGGCCCATGCCTGCCAGGCAAGTGAGGTACCACCCAGCCATTCTTTGTATTTGTTTTGAGACTGGATTTCACTAAGTTGCCCAGGCTGGCCTTGAACTCCCTGAGCTCCTCCTGCCTCCCAAGTAACTGGGATTACAGATATGCAGTACCATGTCTGCTGACCTTTGTTCAGTTATGTAGCATGATTTTATTAGCAAAGGATTATCTAAATGCCCTTCCATGTGGGCTAGGTAAAATGCATTATGACATTTACTTGCAATAGAATATTATACAACATTAAAAACGAGGGCATTAGTTGAATAATCAGTACATAGCCACTGTTAATATACTGTTAAAGGAAATAATTTTTTTTTTTTCCGGCACCAGGGATTGAACTCACAACCTTGCGCTTGCCAGGCAGGTGCTTACGCCGCTGAGCTAGATCCCCAGCCCTTGTGTTTTTGAGACAGAGTCTCACTATGCCGTTCAGGCTGGCCTTGAGCTCACTTTGTAGCCCAGGCTGGTTTTGAACTCACAACAATCCGCCTGTCTCAGCCTCCTGAGTGATGGGGTTACAGGCGTGAGCCACCACGCCTGGCTTAAAGGAAATAATCTTTAAGGTATATTTTTTTGTTGTTGCTTGTTTGTTTTTGGTTTTCTGAGACAGGGTCTCACTATGTGGTTCAGGTTGGCCTTGAACTTGCTACGTAGCCCAGGCAGGCCTCCAATTCATGGCTACCTTCCTGCTTCAGCCTCCTGAGTGCTGGGATTATAGGCATGTGTCACCACTCCCAGCCATACATGTTATTGTCTAATGTAAATAATTTAAATTCTTTAAAGTATGGTTTTTAGCTGGGTGCTACAGTGCATGCCTGTAATCCTAGCACTTGAGAGGCTGAGGCAGGGGGATTGCCAGTTCGAGGGCAACCTGGACTGCGTGGTGCGACCTTGTCTTGAAAAACAGAACAGGGGCTGGAGATACGGCTCAGTAGCATAAGTGCCGGCCTGGCAAGCTCAAGGTCCTGAGTTCCATTCCTGGTACCCAAAAAAACCCAAAAAACAAAACAAAACAAAAATAAAGTATGGTTTTTATTTTCACTCTTGTTTCCCATTTTTTTCTTCATTGGTTATGCAGACTGAGCGTCAGGTGTCCCGCTGGTTTGTGCAGTGCCTTCGGGAACAGTCCATGCTGCTAGAAATTATTTTTCTTTTTTACGCATACTTCGAGATGGCACCTAGTGATCTGCTGGTATTAACCAAGATGTTTAAAGAGCAAGGATTTGGTAGTAGGCAGACCAACAGGCACTTGGTGGATGAGACCATGGACCCTATTACAGATCGGATCGGGTGAGTGCGAGTGACCTCAGAGCGCTTCTGCGGTGTTCAGAGCGTTGACGTTATCGCAGCCATTCTGTGAGTAGGTCAGGGGGTGGGGAAGCGGGGGTGCATCGACACATTCCAGTTCACACAGGAAGCAAAGACTGGGATTCAGGGGGACATGTTCGTCTCTCAGAATAATTACTGTGCTCTTTCCTGTCCCTGAGAGTTTATTCATTCAACAGAACACAGTTGTAGAACAACCATCCCAGGCCAGGTATTAGGCAGATGCTAGGAAGAGGTCATCGTCTGTGGACTTAAATTGTTTTTTCCCTGATGATGGCTGTGCATGGACCCACATCTTGAGGCCTGTTCCCACTACCATAGCAAAGATTCACACCTGAGACAGGGTTTGCCTGGGTCAATTATCAGTGGTGGCTGTAGACACTTGTAGTACTAAATCCGATGCTGCCCCACATAGCAGGCTAGCTGCATGTGACCATCAGGCACTTGAGATGTGTGGGAAGTGTAAAGAACAGACTGGATCAGGAGCCTTAGTGTGAAAAGAGTGTTAAAGTAACTTGCTAGTAACTTGTTGGTAGCAGAGCGTCTCCAGTGAGGTTCGGAGCCACAAAATGAAACCAAGGCCCTGTCTCCTTTCCAGCTACTTCAGCGCCCTCATCCTGGTGGAAGGCATGGATATTGAGTCTTTGCATAAATGTGCTTTGGATGACCGGAGAGAGCTGCACCAGTTTGCTCAGGATGGGCTTATTTGTCAGGTGAGCTTGAAGGAACTTCCTCTTTTCTCAGCTCTTTTTGTGGTAAGTAATGTATTTTTAACTGCTCAAGTATCCTGTTGTGTGACATTTCTAGTGTTGCAGAATTTGAAGTTTTGCAGTTAGACAATTAGACTTGGAATAAACCGCGTCTTTGTCAGTCATCTTTACAGTGATGATTTGATCTGTGAGAATGAGTAGAGTCACTCATGGAAATGGTGCAGGGACAAGAGTACCACAAAAACCAAAAAAAAAAAAAGAGGAAGAGGAAGATCAGGGTAATAAAATTTCTAGAGTCTCCATTTGAACATATGTTTTATAATTTTAAATTGACTACGTAAATCTCAGGAGAAGTCAGCCTCCCCAGCACTTGGGAGGCTGAGGCAGGATGACCACTGTGAGTTTGAGGCCAGCTTGAACTACATAGCAAGTTCAAGGCGAGCCTGAACAATGTAGTGAGACCCTGTCTCAAAGTAGACAAAAAATCAGAAGAAAAAATGGGAAGAGTAATGGAGGGTATCTTTATCACTTTCCTCATCACTGGGACAAAATGCTGGACACCCAAACTCAAAGGAGAGGTTTATTCTGGCTCATGTTTTTAGTCTGTAGTCGGCTGGCTCCAAGGCAGGAAGGCGTGGTGGA
>RJWT010050321.1:0-10868 GCA_004365215.1 Cuniculus paca | reverse complement strand
TGCCTGGCAAGCGCAAGGTCGTGAGTTCAATCCCTGGTGCCGCAAAAAAAAAAAAATAAAGAGGCTGTGACTTCCCAAAGCTAAAAGATTATACATCAGAACTGAAGCATTGACCTCAAATTATTAGATGTTATCTCAATTGTTATGCAGATTGCTCTCCCTCTGCATTTCTTGCCCTCAGCATATCACAGAGATGATCTTAGACCTACCTAGCCCAGCTCATGGTAGTCATGGTAGTCACATATTTCCCACCACTCATTCCCAAGCCACACCCCTCATGGAGGATCAATAAAACCTGGGAAGGCCTTTGGGTCAAGGCCTTTGTCCCAGTGAGCCACCATCTTCGCTGGACTTAGGACCCCTTGGCTCCCCACAACTATATATATATATATATATATGTCTCAGTGTTTTTCTTCTCGCCGTGGGTTGCACTGGAAGTGGCAGATTGGAATTAACTGGTTGGAATTAAAATAACTTTTCCATGGGATTACAATTATAAACCTTCCTGAATCGCAACGAGTACGGGGAAGGGTGCTCTATAATAGCTCAGGTTGATCTCAAACATGTGATCCTCTTGCCTTAGCTTCCAAGGTGCTGGGATTACATGTATGTACTACCATAACTGCATGAAAGAAAAGCTTTGGAACTGGAGGATCAAATGTCAAGACACTGGGACTAACAAGAAGGCCGGTTCAGCTGAGGAAGAGTGAGGGAGAGGAAGGACCAGATAAGGATGCACAAGTTGTAAGGGGCCAGATTATGCAAAACATCATAGGCCACAGGACGGCAATATATAACATTGAATGAAACACTTGATTAGAAATCACAAGAGACATCTGTCTAGCCCCTTCTCCATACTGAAATTCACTTAATTTCAATTTTATTACATGTGTAAGGCAGAGAGGAAGCACTAGATTAGCTTGTCTATAAAATATAAGTCTGGCAATTGCTTGTACATCGGAAGACACTCATTAAAATTTATGGCATTTCTAAGAAAAATATTTTTTAATATAGAGCTTACTGTATTTCTAATACTCCAAATTTTTATGCCTTCTAGTCACCTTGGACTATTTCAAAAAATCCTCATTCTGATCAGAGAACATCAGTATTATTGACAAAGGAAAAAAGTTATTCCCCTCCTCTCACCTTTTTTTTTTTTTTTTTTGCCGCACCGGGGATTGAACTCACGACCTTGCGCTTGCTGGTCACTTAGGCCACTGAGCTAGATCCCCAGCCCTTCTTCTCACCTTTTTAATCATTACTCTTTTCTATAATTTCCCACCTTCTTCCTTCATCCATCCCGTTTGCTGATTGGCCAGACAACAAGAATCAAATAGCTCCATCCAGAGCTCAGCCCCTCCTGCTCAGCAGTCACAGTGGAATGCCCAACACACTGAAAAAACAAGTAAGTAATCACGAACTTTCTCTTGTGATCTGTTAACATACACGGAGTTTTGTCTCAATGACACAAAGCACCTCATCACCATTTCAGTGCACTTGCAAGCATCCAAACAGGATTTGAGGCAACTTCCATGTTTCTTCTGTCTATAGATTCCACATGCAGGAACTAGAAGCTCGATGTGGTGGTGCATACCTATAACCCCAGCACTCTGGAAGCCGGAGTGGGAGGATCACCAGTTTGAGTTTGAGCCCAGCCTGGGCAACTTAGTGATTTAGCAAGACCCTGCCTCAAAATAAAAAGTAAAAAAGGGCTGGGGATATGTGTCAGTGCAAAGGCCCTAGGTTCAACGCCAAGCACGCACACGCACGCACGCGCACACACACATGTGTACACACACACGCACGATCTAGGTACTGGAATAGACAGAGGGTCATGATGAAAAGTAAACCTAGAGTTATTCATATCTTACAAAAGCATATATCAAGAAAACTCGGTTCATATTGAACCTTGAATTTTGCATATTATAAGGTGAACTCTGGCATAACATAGAAGTTCAGAAACTTACTCAAGAAAATGAGCAATTGCTTCTCTAGGATTTTATCAAAGTTAATGCAATGGTGACCAGAAATTAGTTTTCCTCTTCTTGTTAAGGTGTTTTTTTTTTAAATATGTTCACAAATTTCTTTGAAATGTTTTAAGAGGCACAACCTATTCCCTTCCCTGCATGGGAGATAAACTTACTTATTTTTTAATGAAGAAAATGTGGCAGAAGTGACATTATTTGACTCTCACAGCTCTATCATAAATAGGAGAGTTGCTGCCTTACTCTTCTCTCCTTCAGATTGCTTACCTTAGAGACAGCCGGCTCCAAACAGCCTCACAAAAAGCCCGTAAGAGGAAGAATTAAAGCTTCGTGTCAGTGGTGGCAAACCTATGGCACCCATACCACAATGGATTGTTTGTATCATTGAAAACTCTGAAAGGTTCGCCATCACTGTCTTATGCTGACAATAATCATCATATGGCCAGCCATTCAGTAGGCCACTTTGAAGACAGACCTTCGGCCCTAATTAAGTCTCTTTTTTTGTTTGTTTGTTTGTTTGTTTGTTTTTTTGCAGCACCAGGGATTGAACTCATGACCTTGTGCTTGCCAGGCAGGCACTTACGCCACTGAGCTAAATCCCCCGCCCTTGTCTTTTTGAGACAGGGTCTCACTATGCAGGTTAGGCTGGCCTTGAGCTCACTTTGTAGCCCAGGCTGGTCTCAAACTCACAACGATCCTCCTGCCTCAGCCTCCCAAGTGCTGGGATTACAGGTGTGTGCCACCAGGCCCAGCTCCTAATTAAGTCTTAAGATAACTAAACCCTAGGTAGACAGCCTGAAGACAGACGAGCCTAGCTAAATTAACCCTGAATTCATGGTCCACGAAAATGATGAGAATAAAAATTTTGTATTGTTTTTATTTTTTATTTATTTATTTTTGACACAGGGTCAGCACTGTTTAGGCTGGCCTTGAACTCACAGCAATCCTTCTGCCTCAGCCTCCCCAGTGCTGGGATTATAGGAATGTACCACCATGCCCAGCTATATTGCTGTTTTAAACTATTAAGTACTGCAATAATTTTTATACAGTAGTACATAACTAATACTCTTATCTGAAGATAAAGGAATGTATTCCTTAAAAACATGCCTCGGAATCATGATAGGCAATGAATTGAGATTGAGAAACAATATACTTTTGTTTGAGCTGTCACTTAAGCAATACTGTTACAGTTTATACAGAGAGGTCCCCCTAAAGCCTCATACACTCATTAGTCCACTGATGAGTTTATAGCTAAATGTGATTTTCAGAGGTGAAGCCAGGTTGGAAGAGGTGGGTCACGGATGGTGTGACCTGGAAGGATATGGCTCCCTCCCTCCTTCTTGGCCTGTTCTCTCTGCTTCCTGCCTGTCCTGCCATGAGCTGTCTCTCCTCTGCTGTGCCTCTTTGCCATGCCGCCCTGCCTCGGAGCCAGTGGACTATGGACTGAAAACCTCTACAAACTGTGGGATAAAATAAACCTTTCCTTCTTTAAGTTATGGGTATCAACAGTTGTCTCTCAACAATGAGAAAGTAACAAAGACAAATATTAATAATATTTCCCCAAGGGAAAAAAAATACTAATCCTTTACCTGGGCAATTATAATCTATGAGCCCCTTACACTGATAGAACTGTATATAGAGTCCACATAGTACCTATAAAAGCAAGCCAAGAAAGAGATCAACCTCAAGAATGAAAGCACAGTAGCCAGGTGTGGTGGCTCACACCTGTAATCCCAGCACTCAGGAGGCTGAGATAGGTGGATCGTTGTGAGTTCGAGACCAGCCTGGGCTACAAAGTGAGCTCAAGGCCAGCCTGAATGGCACAGTGAGATCCTGTCTCAAAAAGACAAGGGCCGGGGATCTAGCTCAGCGGCCTAAGCACCTTCCTAGTGAGCGTAAGGTCACGAGTTCAATCCCTGGTGCTGGAAAAAAAAAAAAAGAATGAAAGCACAAGGAGTTCCATGGATATGCTTCCTAGGAAATCAACCATAACTGGTGAAAATTATTTTTAAGACAACTACTTAAACTCTCTGTAAACTGTAGGATAGAGAACCAACTCCCAGAGAGGCAAGTTGAAGAAATCAAAGGCTATCTGGAGCTGTGTTCATATACCAGGGTTTTCATCCCCCAAAGTAGGCAAGTGTCTCTAATACCAGTGCTAGAACAGTGGCTCAGAGATTTTGCCCAGAGGAAAAGGTCAGAAAAACAAAGAACTCAAGCTCTTCTCAGTTACATTTAACCAGCAGCCTACCAGCCACAGGAAGCCATGGATAGCTAGTAATTCAGAGCCACAAGATCAGAAACTTTTAGCATTGTTATGTGATTTTTAGTGATTTTTTTTCATGGTGATTGCACATGCTCAAACACAGGCTTCACCAGCCACAGTGGAATGTGCAGGGGAGGGCCCAGTGCAGTGCTATCTCCTGTACCTGCCACCCAGCCAGTTAAATCTAAACCTGTGTGTATCAGATATTAAATGCACTGTGCAACTTAGCAAGTAAAATTCAGCAGTTACCGATAATAGTATTTCAACCTACCAACATATATATGCCCTCAAGATGCATTTATTGTTGTTTACCAGACATTTCTTAATTATTAAATTTGAGCTTGTGTTATTTTGCCAATAATTTAATAAGTTAATATAAAATTTTGTTACAGGTTTACATTAACTACATCAGATACATTACATATTACATTTTATATGTGGCCCATGACATTTCCTCTTTATTCTTTGTGACCCAGGTAAACCATAAGGTTTAACACCTTGGTGTAGAACAGAACGCAGGGAAGCTCACACCTGAAGGTGGTGTCAGAGACAATGGAGAAATCAGGTAAGATATTAAGAAGTTAACCAGCTTCAAGTTTGCCAGCCAGAACTAATGAAAGAGAAAGCAAAGAAAAGCCCTCAGGGAATGGAACGAACATCAGAGACTGTTCTCAAACATTATTCCAAGCCAGGTGTGGTGGTGCACTCCTGTAATCCTGTCTCGAAAACAAAAACTGGACCTGCCCTCACAGACCGTGGACAGAACCCATCCCCATGGACCACAGAAGGAACACTCTGTGGTGTTTGCCCCTGGCCAACTCTGCCCCTGTAGATTCTGTGCCCTGGTTGCAGCCACCTGCAAATGCCAAGCCCGTGCTGGGTTTTGTTTCCTCTCCACACAGAGCAGCAGAGGCACCAATCAACTGACCTGAACTGACTGTGGACAAGGCCAATGCCCATGGAGAGAAGGTGGTTCCAGCGTGAAATAACAGACCAGGCCAGCAGTGTGGCCCCAAGAAACGCCCACAGCTGTTGTAAACTACAAAAACAGCAGAGGAAACCAGGCATGGTGGCACATGCCTGCAATCCCAGCACTCGGGAGGCTGAGGCAGGAAGATTGTTGCGAGTTTGAAACCAGCCTGGGCTACAAAGTGAGCTCAAGGCCAGTCTGAACTACATAGTGAGACCCTGTCTCAAAAAGACAAAACAGACCAAAAAAACAAAAACAAAACAGCACAGGATTTTACCCTGAAAGTAACTCCTTTATGGTAGGCTACAGTTGGTAAAGGAACCCAGTGCAGCACCTGCCACACTGCCAAAGAGTTTTTAATCAGGCACCATTTTGGGAAGGGGCTGATGTTTAAGACTCAGCCACAGAACAACTACAGAACTGCTCTACTTCAGAGTTTCTAATGTTACTGTCTCACAATTACTGGGTGAGTGTTTTGGTTACTTTTCTCTCCTTGCTGAGACAAACACCTGACACCCAAAATCAGGGAAGAAAAGGTTTATTTAGCTTACAGTTTCTGGTAGTTTCAGTCCATAATCAGCTGGCTCCAAGGCAGGGTGGCATCGCCCTGGGGCAACACTTTAAGGCAGCAGCCAGAGCAAAACAGGGGAAACACCAGCCTCTTCTCCTCCCTTATGTTGTACACAGGCAACCCCCAACCCCCTGCACCTTCAGGGTGGGTATAACATTCACAAAATGCCCTTGCCCTCCTTTGCACAGGATGAGGATATTTACAAAGTAAGAACCCTGGCTCCCTGCTGAGTCTCTCAGTTAAACTTCTAAACTTCTCAAGTTGACACAATGTATTAACCATAAAAGTGAGAGATAGCCACAGGATACAGATGCAGAGAGGGTGTGGGCTAGACATAGACCCCTGAGAAATTTAGGCTCAGGACAGGAAGGAAACAGCCCCATGCTCTGTGCTGAGGAACCAGGTCCAGCAAGTGTGGCTTTCAAAGGCAGCTCGCTCTGGAAAGTGCTGGCATTAAGTCCAGGAGTTTGCTTGAACCCCTAGGCTGCTGCCTACATCCTGCAGAGAGCAGGGGTCTGATTTCTTTCCCATCTATCAGCATTAGCAAGCACACACTTTGACTTGGACAGTCACCACAGTCTGGGGTGACTGAACACAGGGATCTTTGGAGCAGAGTTTGAGGCATTCCAGAAACCCACAGGCTGTAAAGTTAGGTGAAAAAAATCATGACTTGCTAGATTACAAGACTGCAGATTCAGGGGCAGGAGGGTCTTTCAAAAAGATGGGAATTTTTTTTTGACTCAATTTTGTATCTTTTTCCTTCACTGGTTTTGGGGCAGGGGCTGGGATGGTTTATTTTTTCCCTTTCCTTTTCTCCTTTTAATTCTTTTTTTATTTTTCCTTTATTTTGCTTTTATTTTTTTTCTTCTTTCTTCTTTACTATTTCTTTTATGTAACACCATTAAGTTTCTTTGATACTTCAATAGGGTCCTTTATCTCACTTTTCTCTCCTCCTCCCCATCTTCCATTGATTGATTAATTTTTCAAATTCTACTTTTTTCAATCTCTGGGTTCTGACCCACTTTACACTTACTAGTACAGTCATTAAGCTTTATGAATTTCATATAGTCAGTTAACTCTATGTGATCACTGTTGAATATTGTTTTATTGTTAGTGAAGGTATTTTGCATTTATCAAATACTGTATAATAGAGAACCCTATCCCGTCCTCATTGCGATTTAGGAAGGTTTATAATTATAATCCCAAGGAGAAGTTATTGGAATTCCAACCAGTTAATTCCAATCTACCATTTCTTGTGCAACCCAAGGCGAGAAGAAAAACACTGAGACATATATACAGTTGTGGGGAGCCAAGGGGTCCTAGGTCCAGCCAAGATGGTGGCTCACTGGAGCAAAGGCCTCGACCCCGAGCCCTTCCCAGGTTTTACTGATCTTCCATGAGGGGTGTGGCTTGGGAATGAGTGGAGGGAAATATGTGACTACCATGAGCTGGGCTAGGTAGGTCTCAGATCATCTCCATGATATGTAGAGGGCAAGAAATGCAGTGGGAGCGAAATCTACATAAGAATTAAAGCCAATGGAAGGGATAAAGAGATAACCTAGCCAGCTCAGTACGTATCAATACACAGAGATAAGGCCGAGTTTATCCAAAACGGAGATAGTTGCTCATCTTCTCAAGGACAGTCATCTCTGGTTTCCCACACTGTATGTCAAAATTTTGTCTGTCTTAGTGTTTATAGTTTAATTATAGATCTCTTTTATGGGTAAGTGTGGTATATTACTGATTCTTAGGCTATGTAAAAATCTAGTTTGTCTTTGATGCTATTATGGTTAATTTATTGCTATCGCTAAGATGACAGAGTTGTTGCCACAGTTCTTCTGGATGCCAATATCTGGATTGCCTTCGTGTTATTAACAATACTGTGGCCCATTCCCAGACAACTGGATGCTGGGCCAAGTATATTGCAGCTTCCCCTCCCACATAAACAGTTTGATTCTGGGTGACAGGAAAAGGCCCAGAATGCATCACTGAAAAAACAGACACTAACTAAAGAGGTTTCCATATTAGCAACAAAGTTTTTCACTATAATCAACCAACAAACCTCAGCATAAAAATGAAAAACAAGTCAGGCGTGGTGGCTCACGCCTGTAATCCCAGCACTCGGGAGGCTGAGACAGGCGGATCATTGTGAGTTCGAGACCAGCCTGGGCTACAAAGTGAGTTCAAGGCCAGCAGGAACGGCATAGTGAGACCCTGTCTCAAAAACACCAGGGCTGGGGATCTAGCTCAGTGCTCTAAGCACCTGCCCGGCAAGCGCAAGGTTGTGAGTTGAATCCCTGGTGCCGCAAAAAAAAGAAAAGAAAAACAATGAAAACACAAAACAATAAAGTGCCTCCAAAAACTCCCAATTCCTCCTAAGCTGATCCATGGAGTACTGAGGGGGAGGAAATCAAAAGTCACACAGCCAAATTATTCAAAAAGATAACAGAGGAGACCAAAAACAAAGAAAGAAGGAAAGAAGGAAGGAAGGAAGGCAGACAGACACAATACAAAAACCAGATCCATAAGGCACTTGGCAACATCAATGAAGATCTAACTAAACAGGTAATAAACAGATAATGGGTTTAATAAACAAAATGATCAGCGAGTTTACAAAAGACATTAATGAAAAGCTGGGTTGAGGTGAACAAAATGATAGAAAACAAGAACGACCATTTTAACAAAGAATTAAGAGTCCATGAATAGGTAATGAACAGAAATTTTGGAGACTAAAAGTTCTACTGAAAGTATGGCTAACGTTCACCGAGAACAGCCCAGCAGCGGCTGCTCTGGGCCTGGCTTGGGTTGGGGGTGCGGCCAGCAAGTTCTGCCTGGCCGTGTGGCTTTGGACTTCGCCAAGAGACCAGTAGGAGTTCATGTCCATCCCCCATCAGCCATGGACATTTGGGGTATCCCTGGAGTCCTGCCTGCCTGCGCCCCGCCCGTTCTCCTGGAGCAGCCCAGCAGCAGCTGCTCTGGGCCTGGCTTGGGTTGGGGGCACAGCCAGCGAATTCCACCTATCCATTCAGCTTGGACTTCACCAGGAGCCCAGTGGGGGTTTGTGTCTGTCCCCCACGGGCCCGGGTCATTTGCAGCATCTCTGGGGTCCTGCCTAGGCCCCACCCATTCATCCAGAGTGGCCCGGCAGCTACTTCTCTGGGCCTCACTTGCATTGGGGGCGCATACAGTGAATTCCACCTGGCTGTGCAGCTTGGGACCTTACCAACAGACAGGTAGGAGTCTGAGTCCCTTCCCCATTGGCCAGGGAAGTTGGGAGCTTCCCTGGCATTCGGCCTAGACTCTGCCCAGACACTGCCCAGCAACAGAACAGCCACACTGGTAGTCTTGGCTGGAGCTGAAGATGTGTACTGTATCACCTACCTTGGCACCTCAACTGTGCATGTTGGATTCACCTCCCACAGTGGAATACAGGAAAATGACAAAACGAAAGAGCAAAATGCAATCTTGCATCTCCAGTCCTTCCCAAACAAGCCAAAGAGACACAGACAAAGAAAATAAGAACCACACACCTGAAACCTTGGAAATGATAGCAACTGAAGTAAAGAAACAACTCTATGAAACTTTAAAGGAACTCAGGTTAGAAACAATTTCCCAGGTAAAACAAGAAATGATAAATGTAATGAAAGAAATGCTAAACACATCTAAAGAAGATATAGTTGGAAATACAGAGGAACACTGCAAAAGGATGGAAACCTTGAATGAAGAATACAAGAAAGAATTAGAATGCATGAAACAAATTCAAAGAGATATCCAGGAAATCAAGAAGGCCATCGAAAGCTGGCAAAGCCACCTCAATGAACGTGAAAATGGAATTTCAGACCTTGAAGACACGATGGCAGCTAGTGAAGAAGAAGGAAACATCTTTTAAAAATAACAAGGAATCAGGAAATAGCAATTCAGCAGTTGCAAGATGATGCAAAGAAAAACAATATAAGACTAATAGGTGTACAGGAAAAAGAAGGAGAAAACACAAATGATATAAAATCACTATTTAAACAAGTCATGGCTCAAAATTTCCCAAACATGGGAAAGGAAACTGACATACAGATAAGTGAAGCAAATAGAACTCCAACTGGCCATAACCAAAATAAATCAACACCCAGACATATAATTATCAGCATTCCAGAAATTCAATATAAGAACAGACTACTAAAAGCTGTGAGAGAAAAGAAGCAAATTACCTATAAAGGAAAGCCCATTAGAAGTACAGCAGACTTCTCAACACAAACAATGAAGTCAAGAAGAGCATGGAGTGAAGTATTTCAAGTCCTAAAGGAAAACAACTTCCAACCCAGACTGATGTACCCTGCAAAACTATCCTTCAAAATTGATGGAGGAATAAGATACTTCCACAACAAAGAGCGGGTGAAGAACTTCATGACCACCAAACCAACCCTGCAAAGAATACTGAAAGATACTCTAGATAAACATGAAAATAGCTATGATGTCAAAAACATCAACAGAAGAAGAACACCAAGCAGGGCAAACATTTAAGTAGAGGGAAAACGTAAAGAAACCACTGCAGAAAGATAACATGACTAAAACAAGCCAGTATATATCAGTTATAATCATTAATGTAAATGGCCTCAATTCCCCAATCTAAAGGAACAGACTGGCAGAATGGATCAAGAAACAATATCCAACCATATGCTGTCTACAAGAAACCCATCTAACCCAAAAGGAAATTCATAGACTGAAAGTCAAAGGATGGAAAACAATAATCCATGTAACAGGAACCCAGAAAAAAGCAGGAGTAGCTATTCTGTTTGCAGATGATGTGAACTTCAGACAAATAATGGTCAAAAGAGATAAAGAAGGTCACTACATACTGCTTAGGGGAAAACTCCAAGAGGAACAAATAACAATCTTAAATATATATGCACCAAATATGGGAGCACCCAACTATATAAAACAAATATTAATAGAAATGAAAAATCAAATAAGCAATAACACAATTATAACAGGAGACCTTAACACACCCTTGACTCAAACAGACAGATCAACTAGACAGAAAATCAGCAAAGAAATAACAGAACTGAATCAAACCTGTGAACA